>WWET01000059.1:644720-657194 GCA_011038615.1 Limnodynastes dumerilii
CTTTAGGTATTGTATTTATGATTAATACAATAGAATGGACTCTCGCCAATTTAGGAATTTCCTCTTTTTTCTCCCTTCAAATGCAACCCCCCCATGTTGGCCACGCCCCAAATACAGTACTGGGGCGCTGCAACATACCCGTGCTCCGGGCACCATGGCAGCTAGCTACACCTCTGTGTGCCATTCACAAACTCCTAATATACCCATGTATGTTATAGTATGTGCCATTCCGAGACCTTAAAAATATTCCACACTAATATTATATAGTGGACGTTTTATAGACCCGTATCTCCCACATGTTCTTTATATATTGTACTATATCCAGACTCCTAATATAACTTACATTTTATACATGTAAGGGTTCAGTTGATGACACAATGTATAAAGTGCGCTGGATTTTTAAGGGGTTTGGGAATGGCAAATACTATAATATATGTAGGGCATTTTAGATTTGAGAATGCCACACTATTTACAGTATATGCATTACCATTGCAATACTCCTAGTATACCCCATATATATTATAGTAGATGCCATTCCCAAATCCATAATTTACCACATATATATTATAGTGTTCAGTAATGTGGACTTCCGGCTATATAAAAAAACAATATCAAAAGACCTATACACAAACACTAGGTTGCATGTTTATATCAGTAGGAATAAAATAATACTAGCCAGCGCTGTGTTCAAACAAAATTGTTAAAAACACAGAGATAAGAAAAAATCTAATTTTATTAAACACCCAAAATTATGTATCATAAAACAATATAACATTAAAATGATAAGGAGAATAATAAAAGTACACTAGAATAGTTGATTATGTAGCTCAATCAGTATTGTGCAAGGTATAGGATTGCAATGTTCCAACAGCAGTCAATAAGTCAGGCTACAAATACGGAAACAAGATTACAACACTCAGAGGGGTATATTTACTAAAGTCGATTTTTTTATGCGATTTTAAATCGATCTATCTCGCCGTGATTTTTCCGCAATTTTTTTGAGCTAAAATTGCCATATTCCCTAATTGACGCTCGTTAAACACGATTTTAAATTCCCATTTATATGCATCGATTTTTCAAGGGCTACATCACTGTGCTTTTCTGTAGAAAAGCACAGTGATTTTCCCTAACAAAATCGCCATCGCTTTATGTTAAAAAAACAAAAAAGACAAACACAAGCGCAGCATGTTTGGAATGCTTAGCATGGCTGTGCTGATAGAACTACAAGGCTCAGCATTGCTGAGCCTTGTAGTAATATCAGCATCAGCATATTAAGTCTTCTTAAACATGCACTGCTGCATGCTGCACTGTATCCGGTGCAAAAAAAAAACTGTGTCCAAAAACATACAGTAATACATTAACATACATGTGTGCCTAAAATAAACATTTACAATGCATTATATTGCCCCCTAAATGTCTTTTAAACTAATAAGTGTTGCATAAAGTAAATAAAAATATCTCAGACTCACCGTTTAGCTGTCATCATTCTTGGGAATAGTTGCTTGTAGTTTCCTCTTTCTTTGCAGTTAATCTTCTCCAGTTGCTTGAAGAATCTTGTCCGCTTGCTTGAAGATGATGTTCTGGTCCTTCCTTTTGCTCTTCTGGCACTTGCCAGGCTCTATCCTCTTCTTCGGCGCCGCTACTAATGACCATTCAGTCACTAGAGGTCACCCTTTTATAGAAACCCTTTTATAGAAATTATGATGTCATTAACACTAGGGCGCTCACTAGAGCCCCCAATGCGCTTGCATTTTTGGAAAGAGGAAAACACATGTCAAATATATTGACATGTGTTTTTCTGCTACAGTGTGGAGCACTTTCAATGAAAATGTCCCACACAAAAGGCGCTTTGATTTTCAGCACTTTGCCGACGAACTAAAGGCGATTTAGTTAAATCGCCTTTAGTGAATACAGCGAATTGTTTTATTCTATGGCAAACATCTGGACGATTTCTGTCCAGCGATGTTTGCCTGGTCGATTTTGTAAAAGGCTAGAGTAACGGGACTTTGCCTTTAGTGAATACGGCGACGCCAGCAAAGTCCCGGGAGTTTGGTCTTTTTTTGCAAAATCGACTTTAGTAAATATACTGAAGAGAACCTCTGGGTGTGTATGTTCCGATGTTGAATTGATGTTGAATAAAATGTAATTAATCTGAGAGCCATGTGTCAATCAATGCAAGTTTGCTGAGTTGTAGAAAAGTCCAGACTTGGAGCGCTCCAAAGGGCAACACAATGCAAGTGCTCTTGGTCTCAGTTTAGGTCTCAAAGGTACAGGGTGCTTTTGTCCAAGCAGAGTATCCTCCGGAATGAAAAGACTTAATATTCCTTAACGCATTTCCTGCATTTGCCCTGGTTCCCAGCAGAGCACTGCAGACAACGTCATGATGTCCCGCTGATGCTTCTACCCCTGCACTCCGTGTGACCCAGAGCTGCTGTGTGGAGAGAAGAAAACAGTAACAGCAGATCAACAAAGCAATGTTCAAGAAGAAAAGAGGCTTCTTAGAACATTAAATCATCTCTTCTTGCAAAAGAGTGCAAGTAAGTCTGTTTTCTTTTATTATTACACTTTATTAGCAATTGAGTTTCTTTTTTGGTTTATTTAATTTATGTCAGGAAGAGTTGGATTTACAGCATCCTACTTGATAGTTTAATATCCTGCAAAAACTATAAAATAACTATTGTATAACTATTGTATTAAATGCTTTAAAATGTATTTAGGTTTTTTCATTATTAGTATATCAATTGTGTTATTATCATGAGGCAAAATAATATAATAGAAATAGTCACCAATATTGTGATAACCTGTTCCCCACATATGGCCAGATCCAGACCTCCATGTGTGCTCCATATGTCTAGAAGCACACACGAAAGTCTCAACCCACCTTGCAAAGTTTAGACAAGATGAGGATGGGCCACCTTGTAGTACGGATCTCCTAGCATATGGTACTAAGTTACGTACACTAGGAGATCCATAGCGTAACATCTAGCACTGCCAGAAAAACAGACTTCTGCAAGCAGTTTACGGAAGTTGGATGTCTCACACAAGTCTGGATCTTGTCCCTAGTTATTATACAACTAACAGAGTAATAGTGACAAAACCTGAATAAAATGTGCTGTAAATTGTGTAATGTAAATATTTTATAAAAGATTTGTCTTCATATTAAAATGTTAGGTTGGGTGCTGTGAGGTAAGCAGTGAACGTTAAAAAAAAATCCTATGGCACAGTAATTACACAATATATAGTAATTTCTTCAAATTTTGTCAGTTTATTAAATGATAACTGGTGTCATTACCACATGGAAAAAAAATATTGACTATGTCCACCTTTTACAATCAAATAGTTATTACTCAATTAAGGTCAATATACAGAAGAACCTTTAATAAAAAGGGCATGGAGCCTAAAAAAAGGAATGGAGTCTAACTTAGGCCTTGTCTTCACTAGAGCATAGATGCTCATGAATGACACAGTAAAGGCAGTGGTAAAGATACCTCAGTCGGTATCATGCCTCATCAGATAGCCAAGCACAAGGATGACTACTAAACTCAGGGTGTGGAGTCTAACTTGTTCCTGGTCTATACTAGAGCCCCTGATGGTGGGGATAGGCTTGTGCGGCAAGTAGCCAGCAGGTCACGACCCATGGTAGGCAGTCCCAGGCGTAATAATAAAGTTGAGCTTTTACAAAACACAAACAATGATGGATGAAGTAACAGGCAAATAGTTTTTATTTGTGTACAAACAACACACAAGTAATAGAAACTAGTGAGCTGGGTACAACTTGGAAACATAACTGTAAACACCCAAAAAAACAATATGCACAATATGCAAGACAGGAATAAATAATGGTGCAAATCAAAAAACTGAATACAGCAATAGAGAAACTGAATACATCGAAAACAGAGATAATAAAATACAAGCAAACATGCTTAATACCAAATAAATGTACACAAGGTCAGCTGGGAACATAAGCACATAGAGGAAGGAAACTGTAGAACAGGAAACTAATAAAAGGCATCTGCATCACAAGGCACAAAGAGGGAGCAAGCAGAAGATTGGTGATCACACATGGAACACAGGATGAATAATTAGTAACCAGCAGCCTGCTTAAAAAGAGAAAGTACTATATGAGCAGGCTGACTAGGTGCTAGATAATTAAAAAATTATAAAAAGTCCAACAGCAGCCTAGGAGCAGGTCATAATAATGTCCATGATCTGGAGGAACACAAAAATGTCCAAGATGACAGAATATTACACATCCGCATAGTGTAACATCAGGAGGCGCAGGGGTGAGCCCTTCTGTACAAAATCCACTAACACATTGTACTTGCATTGTACTTTAAGGACAAAATTGACAAGATCAGACAGGAATCGTCACCCTCCAACTCCTCATCAACTAACATACTGCTCAGCCTCTTTCTTCCATATTCTGACATCATGTCCTCATGGCATCAATCCAACCCATAGATGAAGAGGAAGTATCTGCTCTTTTCTTATCTTCCTACTCTGCTACCTGTCCTCTTGATCCTGTACCTTCACAAGTCAGTCAATGTCAATCTTCTGTGCTTATTCCAACCCTACCTACTATCTGCAATATCTCTCTCTCTACTGGTATCTTCCTGTCTTTATTCAAGCATGCACTAATCACTCCAATTCTGAAAAACCAAGCTCCAACCCCAACTCTCCCTCTAATTATTGTTCCATTTCCCAGATCCCATGCCCCTCAGAGTTGATAGAGAGACTTGCCTACACTCAGCTCACTCACTTCCTCTACTCACACAATCTTCTGGATCCTCTTCAGTCAGGCTTTTGTTCCAAACACTCCACTGAAACTGCATTGACCAAGGTGGTCAACGACATAGTCACTGCTAAATCTAAAGGTGACTACTCTCTTTTAATCCTTCTGGATCTTTGTGCTGCTTTTGACACTGTCGACCACTTTCTTCTCATACAAATGTTACAATCCCTATGTATTCAGAATACTGCTCTTTCCTGGTTTACATCCTACTTAGCTAATCGCTCTTTCAGTGTTAGCTATTCTGGATCCACCTCCTCTGCTCCTTCCCCTATTTGTTGGAGTACCACAGGACTCAGTGTTGGGTCCTTTGCTCTTCTCTATCTATACCACTTCACTTGGACAACTAATACAGTCATTTGGCTTTCAGTATCATCTGTATGCAGATGATACACAAATCTACCTATCTACTCCTGATCTCTTATTAACTGTGTTGGCCTGTGTAACTGGATGTCTCTCTGTCATTTCATCCTGGATGTACTCCCACTCAATCTCTGAAAAACAGAGCTAATAATATTTCCGCTTGTCAATAAGAGTCACAACCTGGTCTCTCCATCTCTTTTGACATAATTCCTACTCATAAAGCTTGATACTTAAGTGTTACCCATGACTCTGAAATGTTCTTTGTTTCCCATATACAAACTGTTTCTAAATCCTGTTACATTAATCTAAAAACATTTACAGAATATGCAAATATCTCACACAAGACATTGCTAAAACTGTCATTCATGCACTAATCATCTCTCGCATTAATTATTGCAATGCTCTTCTTATTGGACTCCCACATTATACAATTACCCCCCTGCAATCCATATTGCATGCAGCAGTTAGACTGATTTTTGTAGACTTTCAAGCGCTCCCTTAAAACTAATTTCTTCAGACAAGTTTATCATCTTGCACAACCTACTGCTTAATAGTTGACAACCCCATTTACAACCACTGTGCTATACGGTTTACCTTTATGTTAAATGATTAAAACAACATGAGAACTTTACTTTCCATACTAAAATAACCCTCAGCCCTGCTAACAATTTTGGCTAAGGTGCATTATGAGATCGTGAGATCGTGAGACTTATCTCCAACACCCCTGGATGGACTATTTGCAGTTTTATCTGCCATACATGCCTATTTACTATTTTGGCTCTGTGAGTATATTTTATACTCTTTTATTCTGAAATTAATAAATTGATTTGCACGATTAGTGCTTCTTCGTTTCTTTCCTTATATCCTTACTGCGGTTCTGGTGGAACACACCCAGAAGTATACGGGAAGGAGGCTTGGTTGAGCTTAGACGCTGACGGTCACCAAAGAAACAGCGTCCATCCACACACGTGGCCAGACTACGGCAGAGGAAGAACATGGGAAGAAACTCTCGGACGGGTGGAAGACCATAACTATAATCTGACCGCAACTTCACCTAAAATCTACAAAGACATTTGAAATACCGATACAAACAGCAAACTGTAAGCTACCTGTCTATTCAGGACTTTTTACTATACCAGACATTACTATTTAAATTGGATTACATCATCCTGTCTTTTTACTGGTAACTGTAGCGCTATTACTCCTTTTCACTTTCTTTGGGTCATATGTTTCTGTTGAATAGTTTTTTCGTTACTACTATTTTGATTGATTGGAGAGTTTAAGCTGCTACAGTGTGCACATTTGTCAGCGCTATTTCCGTTTTAGATATTCCACTATTCCCTGCTAACAATTTTGTTTGACTGACTCAGACAGAATACTGACCACTTTAACACGTTGGCTGGTCCATTGTGTGATTTATAGCACTTGTTCTTATGTATGAATCCTCAATGTCCTATAGAGTCTAAGTATGCAGGATGGGCACTCTTACCTACACAATCTTATTGTTACTATTCAGTCTTGTTTTAATAATTCTTAAAATTGTACAGCGCTACGTAATCTGCTGCCGCTATATATAACCTGTTAATAAATAAATAAACAATAAATAAATTGTGTATCCTTTTCAGTTCTTGTCTGTTTTGTCATTTCAAGGTTTCCCTTGCACTCTTTACCTTTTTGCTTTGCAGTGTCACTGGTAAACCTTTACTATTGAGCATAATTCATGGGGACATAGAAGTACTGATAAGAACAGAAATCTCTGAGGGGCTTGCAAAAAAGCTCTAAAGGTTCATCACATACCAGCAGAAGTCATAACAAATACACTTAAAAAGTACAGCCAATATCATATAGCATAAGTTTGTAGCCCTTGGAAATCTCTATAAGTACTGGTATTACATGATAAATTGGTGACCACCTGATGGTGAGAGAGAGAGAGAATGCAACTTTGCATTTATGCATTATTGATTATAATGTGTTTATGTTTTTTTGTTTTGTTATAAAGGATCAGTGAACATGCAAATAACCTTCTGTTGCATGGCACATTCAGGCTCAAATTTTATTCACAATAAAATTCAATAACATTTATCTCAGGTTAATGGAGTTTTGCCACCTCCTTTATCCGTTTGTTGTAATTAGTAGTCGTTATATATTACAAGCACACTTCTAGCCTAACAATGAATTAACCCAGACAGCAGCCAGAGAAAGACCATATGGAGTTTTAATAACAAAGCTAAATATGTGTCTAGAGTACTTCATTTCTGGCTGCCTTGGGAGATTAACACAAATGGGGGAAGGTTCACAGTTCATCGTTCAGTGGGTGTTCAAGTAAACAAATTCATGTCAGGGCTGAAGTAAAGCTCTAAATAGTTGAAAGATAAAAGTATGTTCCTTGTTATAAGACACTGTACAAGTATCTTTGCAATATCATGTATAGTAAAGTTAAATCAAATAATAAAATATATCTTGTGAATTAAATCTAAAATCTCACATAATGCTTTGTTAATATTTCTAGGCATTGGGGGCATTTCATAAATTATTGCAGGAATTTAGGATACTTTAGTAATAGTTGCAGACATCAATGTACTAAACATAACAAAATAATGGTTACTTGATAAAATAAACAGCAGTAGACATCAATGTGCAAAGTACATAATTATAGGTTTAATGGGCAACAATTTTGTTTTTTGATAACAATGGACCGTATTTAAAGTTAAGAGTGAGTTAGGTGCGGATAGATCCGCACCAAACTCGATTGTCCTGCCCTGAACCCGCCCCCTGTTTTTAGGTACCTAATGGCACTGAAGAGTGCCATTGGGCTACCTTATCTTACCGTGCGTAGTTTCCTTCTTAAGAAGGAAAATACGCATGGACATTGCTCCTTTCCGCCTTCCTCCACCCTCCCCGGCTAATCTAAATCCCTCCTCCCTCCCACTTCTACCTAAACACTCCCCGAGGCAGCATTACGCTGCCTCTTTCTTACTAAACTAATCTGTGCGGTCTTTAAAGACCGCACAGAGGCAATTTACATACCTAACTGGTACGTAGATTGTGTAAGTGACCTACTAAGCATGCGTAATGTCATTTCTCAAATCTCCGTACCTAAGAAGCAGAAGCTTCTTAGGTGTGAATCAGGTTCACTGTCATTATTACTGTTACTGCATGCTGTGCTAACATACCATAACTACCTTGAGATAAATAATAATTTTGTACTGTTGAAATGTGTTAAAGTAAAGTGACATTATTTTTGTAACGTGAGAGCTAAAGATAGACACCGTTGGAGATTCAAATGTGAGAGGCCCAGACTTACCAGCAGACTAACCTTTAACCTGTCTTCCAGAATGAAAGTCCCACTGCATGATCAACCCATCTTCTTCCAATATATTGCATTGCAGCTCCTGGGACCCATAAGAATCGCAGAATCACCTCAAAACATTGCAATGCTAACAGTGTAGAGTAATCTGGTTGAGCTGAAGAGGAAGCATGTGAACAAAACCAAATGAAGCTGTCAGTTAGCTTATGTTTGGATTAATCTGAGAAATACATGAAATAGTGAGGTGGGACATGAGACAACTTAAAGGTATGAGCCGTGTATAGACAGTCTTAAAGCCTAGCTTACTCACTAAGATTTAGGACCAGATCCAGACTTACTACAAGGAGGCATTTTACAAACACTAGGATCACAAAACAACTGCTCTTGGTAATCAGCGCAATCAGATCCTGAATTCCATCCTGATACTAATTATGACGGTGGAGCGGAGTGGGACATGGCAGGAAGTAGAAGTGTTTCCGCTATGTGGCAGGTATGCAAATTTTACAGAAAGGTTTGCTTTCAGACCTTAAGTACTATTCATACTTCAGCGCCTTCCCTACTTTAAGCTAAGGTCCTGCATTGATAACAAACAGCTGGATCCAGACACAAGTAAGTGCTTGAAATTAGTTACTCGTGGGCTAAACCATGTTGATTTCAGGGGGAGTCAAGTTAATTGTATTCTTTGCATGCAGGGATATATCTTTGAATTGCTTACTGCACACAGATACTGATCACCTTTACTATTACACTGTTATTTGCCTAGGGATAGGCAAAATCACAACTCTAATACTGTTTACAACAGATGAAATATGACTCCCCCGCAATCAACATGGTTTAGCCCAGGAGTAACTAAGTTCAAGCACTTACTTGAGTCTGGATTCAGCCCAATATCAGGAAAAGGGTTATATTAAATTAGAGCAGAAAACTTGTAAGGCAGCTAGGAAATAACCTTCACAGAGCTTTTTAATATGCAGTTTTATTGTTTTCCTGCTATAAAAAATGTGCTTAAATGGGAAATTAAAGTGGAAACTACACCGAAACCTAAAAAATGCCATCAGATATAGAACATAATTAATGTAGAATGGTTAAAATATGGTATTGTCACCACCCTATAGCCTTTACATTGGAAAGACAGCCCCATAATGGGTGTAGTCTATTAACAAATGTGTATGGCTTCTCTTAAAGGGCTTTTAATTGGGCGTATAAGCTAGCTTGTTTTTTGTTTACTTTTAAAGATATTATTAAATTAAAGCAGGAAGCTGGGTTTTGAGCAGCGTCTGCACATCACTTGATTAGACTAGCCAACTAGATAAGTGGAAATAAAATGCAACTACAATGATGGGTTTGAGAGGAAACTTTCCAGCTCATTATTTTGCTGTTTCAGCCAACAGACATAATTATGTTTCATAGGCACTGCGCCAATCATTACCAAGCTGTGACATTAAAATATAATTACATCAGCAGAATGACACAGTAGAAGAAAAGTCTAAAATACCAATAGTCTACCGTGATCTCCTGAAAAGCAGGTTCTATTTTTACAGTTTTATTAACAAATGGAGGATGAAATACTTAAAAATTGTCCAGGTTAAAAAAAAGTATTGGATAAAATTTAGAAAAATGATCTGATAGCTGGGCATATTGTAAATAATACATTTGGTCAATAACTGGCCATATCTGCATATTAGTGACTGATTAAGCTAATAATTGTATAGTATGTAGCTGGCATTACAATCGTTCTGACTGCATTTTCAGATACAGTTAAAGATTTAGAAAAGTTGCTTCTGGCTACCTGTGTTGTTTTATATGACTGATGACTGTTCCTCATCCTTTACAACTCTCCTGGAACAACCAGAAAGCCAGAATTATTGCAAAGTCTCCCAGACTCCTGTAAGAGAGGCCAAAACGCCTGAAAGACAGGAGTGGGTTAGCTGTCTGTAATTGCGCTTTTCCCACAATGCACCAGCTTTCCAATCCTGCTGCATCACAGCATTGTGAACCCAGGACCGATGTAGAAGAGAGAGTACAGCCTTATCTCTCATAAATTAATTTAAAAGTTATTGTTGTTACATATACAAATATTATGTGATACTCTCAAGATATCACAGAACATTATATAATAATGTTGACAAACCTACAGTGTGACCAAATGGTGTGACTGCACAATGACAGCTCGCTGTTGCCTATAAGAAGGCATATATACAATGCTGCATATGTCTGGTGTTAGAGGACCAAAGAGACAAGGCCAAAGGTGGGAACTCACTATAGTTTTTTTGAGACAATTATTATTGTATCGATCATGCAATCAATTACTATTATATTACTATTATATTTGAAAGGGCATTGGAAAATTTGTTTTGAATTTTAAAAAGTTCTAAATTTTACTCAACTAATGTCACATTGTACTCTATCTCGACCTTCTGTGCAATGATTCTGCATCTACTTCCTAGACTTTGTGGATGTGCATATTCAACTTTTTTTTTTTAGTAGAGAGTTATGGGAGAACGTAAGCACAGAATCTGCTAGTAAATTATGTCAGTGTGTATACATGAATCAGCATCATATAAGGTTTATAATGTTATGAAGCTTTAATGTTGTAATCCAGTGTTTAAAAACAATAGCATATTTGTTGTTTCATTGCCTTACAGCCTAAAAGAGAAGGGCAGAATGACCTACATTATTAAATGTACAGAATGTTCAACATGCTGTAAAATATTTTCACCCTAGAGACCTATATAGCATGAGGACAACCACTCTTTCTGAATACTACAGGGAATTACAATAGCAAGTACATACTCGCATAGTCACAATAATTGGTTGGGTGCACATTGAATTGATGTACTAATTCTTTAGGTAGTTCATTACACTGTATTACTGACACTATTAAACACTGTTTCATATAATTGTAATGTCCATTAATACAAAGACTTCAGTAAGATTTTAACAAGCCAAGAGTGAAACTTGCTACCTTGGAAAGGTCTTTGACAACTAGGGACACTGCTCTCCTTATTTTCCATGTGCATCATTATGTTACACAGACTCAACATGCTGGTAATTGGTTTCTAGGGAGTGAACAGAATCCTTCTGTGGCTCTTGAAGCTGCTTGTTTGAAGCAGGATGTAACATAGGCAATGTACTTTTTATGAGCCCTAGGGTTTTTTATGTGGCTTGTACTGTGTTGATAATGCTACTCTTTAAAGTCTAGTCACTTTGTGTAACAGCCTAGTTGGGTGAACTAATGGGTAATTACCTGATTATGCGCTAAAATCTGTAACATCCCCTTGCCTCTAGTTTCTTTTGGAGAAACTTGACATTCAACATTATAAGCTTTGAGTAAAATTAAGTATGCTAAGAGGAAACTGTTATAAAATAGAATATAAAGGTTTGATATTTAGATATGTATGTTTTATATGAATTTAACAATTGTTTTTATTACATACAACTTTTACATGCAGCATACTTGTTAATATAAATCAATACAAAAGATATTCAGACAGTAGTAAGGTATTCTAAATCCTCTCCAACAAATTTACAAGCTCAATGCAAAACTAATTAAGAATAGTGGGCCGGAACCAGAACTACGTCCGTCTTCCATAGACGGACTCTTTTAGACCGCATATACGCAATCTACGTATCGAAACGATAAGCAGATTACGTACAATAGCTACTACGCATGCGCAGTATCTACTGTTTATTGAACTATGTCCGTCTATGGAAGACGAACGTAGTTCTGGATCCGGCCCAGTGTAACTACGCTAGGTATATACGTACATGAGCAGTTACGTTGGGAAAAGTTAAGGTAGGGTCTGGAGAGTGTAAAGCAGCCAAAGTACGTACATTCGAGGGGAGTGACTAGGGGAGTGCATAGTAAATACGCTACTCTAGCAAATGTAGTTCTGGATCTTGCCCATTGCCACTAAAATAATGATAAACTAAATCCAGTTAGCTCTCTACTCTACATATCTATTTGTAAATACTTTATTTATATTGGTTGGTTTATTGATTGATTAACCCCCCC
>WWET01000059.1:708561-731178 GCA_011038615.1 Limnodynastes dumerilii
CTCTTAAGTTTTGTCCAGCCAGCCTTCTTTACCCCTCTTAAGCTTTGTCAAGCCAGCCTTCTTTCCCCCTTTTATTTTTGTCCAGCCAGCTTCATTTTCCCCTCTTACGTTTTGTCCAGCCAGCCTCATTTCCCCCTCTTAAGTTTTGTCCAGCCAGCCTTCTTTACCCCTCTTAAGTTTTGTCCAGCCAGCCTTCTTTCCCCCTTTTATTTTTGTCCAACCAGCCTCATTTCCCCCTTTATTTTTGTCCAGTAAGAATCATTTTCCCCTCTTAAGTTTTGTCCAGCCAGCCTCATTTCCTCCTTAAGTTTTGTCCAGTCAGCCTCATTTTCCCCTCTTAAGTTTTGTCCAGCCAGCCTAATTTCCCCCTCTTAAGTTTTGTGCAGCCAGCCTTATTTCCCCCTCTTAAGTTTTGTCCAGCCAGCCTCATTTTCCCCTCTTAAGTTTTGTCCAGTCAGCCTCATTTTCCCCTCTTAAGTTTTGTCCAGCCAGCCTAATTTCCCCCTCTTAAGTTTTGTGCAGCCAGCCTCATTTCCCCCTTTATTTTTGTTTAGTCAGCCTCATTTCCCCCTTTATTTTTGTCCAGCCAGCCTCATTTCCCTCTTTGTTTTTGTTCAGTCAGTCTTATTTCCCCCTTTATTTTTGTCCAGCCAGCCTTCTTTCCCCCTCTTAAATTCTGTGCAGACAGCATTATTTCCCCTTCCTTCTTATAGCTGCCTCTTTAGTGTGTGCCCCCTCCATGTTATTCCTCCACATTCCCCACGCAAAATACCTTCTTCCACAATAATAAACTTACCTTTTCTTGCCGTATTCTTACCTCCAGCTTTCTCCTCCACGGCGCGCTCTGCAGAATGACTTCAGCATGACCTTAGGTCACGCTGACATCTTGTCAATGGAGCTGCGGGCGGGTGAGCAGGGCATTGGGACCAAGCGGCGGCTAGTCCGGTATGAATGTGACGCTGAAATGTCCTGTTATCAGCGAGCAACAGGTGACATCCAGTGTATGTCACAGGTTGCTCTCTAAAAACGGAACATTTTGGCATCTTGAAGCGGGGCACGGGGACAACGGGACAGCCCATCAAAAAACGGGACTGTCCCATTCAAAATGGGACGTATGGTCACGTTACCCATACCTCTGTATATAGAGTGTGGGTGAAACTGGGTTCTAAGCAGAATGGCATTTCTAACGGACACCAAGGGCGTTTATATTTACTTGCTTGAATGTGTTTTAAAAAATGTGAGTGTAATTATCTCTTTTTCTACTGTCCAAAACAAAGGCTAATATATGAGATCATCTGTCTGGTGCAGAATCGACTCTTTAATCATACCAACTGCCTGCAGTACACACTGTGGATGGTGAGAGTATGTGTTATTGCAACAACTCACCTACATTAGAGTTACAGAGAGCAAAAGCACTGTTGCTTTCAGCAGAATTACTTAATGTAACTGTTTTCTTTTTATGCATCTGGATAAACATTCTGCCCCATATACTGTCAAGCTTCAAGACACAGAACTTTAAATCTACAATTACACTGTGCACCAAACTGTGGGTAACCTCAAAACAGGGGAAATTATAACAGATACCATTGTCTCAAAAAACCATAACGAATCATGCTTTTATTTTTTAGATCTGTTTGATTACTTTATTTGATTACTGAAAATGAAATATGCAGGTATATAACTGTTTTAATTCCATGTATACACACGATTAAACATATACAAGGCAAAGTATAACCTTTACTCAACCACATATTTTTGGTTGCATACGGACATCCTTTTCAACCACTGTTTACTTGTTATGACACTCCGGGTTTACCTGGATAAGAACCGGAGTGGTCGTGAAGTGATGAATGGATGGGTGTGGTACCTCGGGATTACCTTGGTGAGTACCGAGGTGACCACAGGAGAAAAAGGTAGAGTGACCGAGTCGACTACCAGGGTACGTGGTCTTTATTATCGGTGGGTTTTCACCAGAGCCCCTGATGGTTGGGATGGAATTGGCTGCGGCCCAATAACCTGGTCGTACCCCGTTTAGCCAAACCCGTAGAATAGAGGAAGAAGACACCGGGAGTGCGTACCCAAACCGGAAGAGAGACAGATTTAAGGTAAGAGGGAACAGGGCAGGTCAGAAGGGACTTAGCTGTGACGGACGACAATTAATGTTAAACAAGGAACGATGGACAGAAGATGGTTCACAGGACGCGACTAAACGAACAAGGGCTCGCAAACACACAGGCATACAGCGGGACCCCCAAAGGGGTAACACAGACATGCACTCCAGGAACTGGGACTGGTTAGGTGGGAGAGGAGAATACATGCAGGAGGAAGAAATGGGAATGGACAAACAAGATTAATCAGGCAGGAATAAGGCAGGAATATAGGGGCAATCAGCAGTCAGATCACTAGGCAAAAGCACTAGGCACACGGTAATAGCAGACTACAGAACTGAGACAGAACTATAATCGGCGCCAAGTGCTGGGGAAGTGAGATTCAAATAGAGACTGCTGGTCTCTGATTGGCCAGCAGCCAGAACAGGGAAAGACAGAAGAGGAAAACCTAGAGCGCGAGCCCGCCGGACTCCTACTTGTTTACATGCCGCTGACGGCATGTGTGGGCGCGCTCTGCAGAAGCCGACAGCGTCTGGATCCGGAGGTAAGGAGAAGTTGTGCTGCTCTGGCAGCAGCATGTAACATTACTAAGATAGAACACCATCAGTGCCAGCATCTCAAACCTTTTCTCTTTTATTATTGCACATACAAAAGTTATTTAGTATCCTTTTTTCTGGGAGTAGGTGGCAGCGTTAGTCTTCAGTCCTCTATCATATACTTGTTCATCAATTGTGTATGGATGGCAGGTCTCAAGACATCTCCATGTTAAATGTTTTATTTACATGCTATATGTTTTTTTTGGTTTTTTTTAATAACCTCCTTTAGCCATAAATAGCAATATTTATGATCAAGAAAAAAAAATACATTGTCCAGATCCAGAGTAAAAATTAAGATGAATACAGGTGGAAAGTTGAACCTGATAAAAACCCTGCTAAACTGCATTGGAGGCAAATCTCCTCAGTTATAATCAGTAGTACCTCTCACCTATTACATACTAGAGAGTGGCAGCTAGATTTCAAATGGTTGCTATGGGCAACATCTACACTTTTTGTTTTCCATAGTTAGTTGCATACATCTGCAGATATATAATAAGCCACTAGCCACTTACAAGGCTTCTCTGTTTGGTGGTCCTAACTCTAAAACTGTCAGAGTCAAAACTTTGAGTCATATATCATGTATTTTTAAATTGAGAGCTCACCCCCGGCAGAGGTCCCCAAGTCTCCAAAACAACCACTCTAAAATAGCACTCCCTGTCAGCTGTTATCCCAGACATGCTTTAAAACAAGCATCCAAAATGGAGGTTGCTCAACTGATTCTACGACTTTTATTTTAACGATAGAATGTTATGGTTTGTTACTGGGTAATAGCAAGAGCGCTCTGGCCTTTTTGTATTTGTGTAAACTCCCCTTGCCTTACAGCACCTGCATAATATTACCTTATAAACTGATTTGAGCAACCTCCATTTTGGATATTTGTTTTAAAGTATGTCTTGGATGGCAGCTGATAGGGGGTGCTGTTTCAGAGTGGCTGTTTTGGAGACTTGTAGACCTCTGCCGGGGGTGAGCTCTCAATTTAAAAATACATGATATATGACTGACCCAATATATGATAGTTTTGGAGTTAGGACCACCAAACAGAGAAGCCTTGTAAGCGGCTGGTGACTTATCATATATCTGCAAGAGTGCCAGGCCTTTTTGCACATATAACAAATCTCTTCTTCTGGTTGCAAACCAAAGCAAGCTTTTTAAGATTAGTAGAGTCCTGTATTTTTGCTTTTTTATATTTCTTTTCAAACCAAGAGCATACCTCATGGAGGCTCCCTGGGCCTCCAATGCTCATCTGAGACCATACTCCCTCACAGCTGTGATCTCAAAGAGACTTTAAAACACAAAATCCAAAGAGAGGTTGCTCAAATTAGTTTGTTAAAGTAATATACACGGCAGGTGCACTAGGCTGGGGATTTGTACAAAAAGCAAGGCAATGCCTGGCACTCTAGCCATTACTCAGTATCTAAATATGCATTTCTATCTTTAAAATAAAAACCAGAGAGTTAGTTACAAAAATCTGCAGAAATTTGATAAGCTGCTCCGCCAACATCAAGGCTTCTCTGTGGGAGCAGTCCTAATTCTAATCTTAACTCTAAATAGAGCCCCAACTATGGGTCAAACATCCAATTTCTTTTCAAACCAAGAGCATACCTCATGGAGGCTCCCTGGGCCTCCAATGCTCATCTGAGACCACACTCCCTCACAGCTGTGATCTCAAAGAGACTTTAAAACACAAAATCCAAAGAGAGGTTGCTCAAATTAGTTTGTTAAAGTAATATACACGGCAGGTGCACTAGGCTGGGGATTTGTACAAAAAGCAAGGCAATGCCTTGCACTCTAGCCATTACTCAGTAACTAAATATGCATTTCTATCTTTAAAATAAAAACCAGAGAATTAGTTACAAAAATCTGCAGAAATTTGATAAGCTGCTCCGCCAACATCAAGGCTTCTCTGTGGGAGCAGTCCTAACTCTAATCTTAACTCTAAATAGAGCCCCAACTTTGGGTCAAAAATCCAATTTCTTTTCAAACCAAGAGCATACCATATATAATATCACACACACAAATATGCAATTGTTGTCACACACACTCTCCACAGATACGCAAAATTACATGAATTATATACATAAATTTAAACTATGAATCTACCTTATACTGCATTTTGATGGACTCATTCCCCTCCCCTGTCACATCTGTTTCGCAATCCTGGGACAGCGCAATTCACCTGCATTATACAATACATAAGAGAAGCACAGACCATGACTGACACTGACACACACACACACACAACTACACATAACTGTCACACACACATACATATAACTGTTGTCACACACACAGAAACACATAATACATACACACACAACAATTGTAACACAAACACAACTGTGGAGACACACACACACACAACTGTGGAGACACACAAACACAACTGTGGAGACACATACACACACAACTGTGGAGACACACACATATACTTACCCAGTGCTGCCATTTCAGTCTGCAGCCAGACAGCTCCTACATTTTCCTCACTGCAGGATGACCGAGGCCCCCTGGAGGCTACCCCTGTGCTGCCTGTTCTTTTTTATCCACGGGCTGAATGACAGCCCAGACGATGCAGGGATAGCTAATAGTGATTCCTGATCTGCAGATGCTGCGGCTCCTGTATAGCAGAGGTTAATCAAAGATCTCTTCCGTTGTGCATTGCTGTTATAAAGCATTGCATATAGAAGGAGATCTTTGGTTTACATCTGCTGTCTAGGAGCCGCACACCAAACCTTAAAGAGCCACATGCGGCATGAGAGCCGCAGGTTGGCCACCCCTGCTATAGCTGGTCAGTATCTGTGTGCTATAAGCAAATGTAAAATATTCTCCTTGCATACAAAGAATAAAATTAATTGGCTTCCCCTGATATTTAATATGGTTTTGTTCAGTTGTAAAAATGTGTACTTTTTTTTTTTTTTTTTACTCTGGCTCTGGTCTATTATGTCTACTACTTTAATAAATTGCATACATTTTTTTCCATCTGCATCTATACATTAACATGCTAATTTAAAGGTTACCAAAATGGATTCTACAATTTACATAATTCTCTATCATTGCATGCAAGCTAATTTTAAGTGCTGATTTCAATGTTATGAAGAAACAGTGCAGTACTTGAAATATAAAATTATATAGCTGGTGTAGAAAATGGTTATTACATAGATAAAGTCATTACTCTTTTAAAATTTTCATAACCACTACCTTTTAGGGCCCACCTTGTCCTCTTTGAAGTACAGAAACTCTATTTATCCAGATTGATGAAACAGGCTACCTTGAAAATTTCCATGACGCTGAAAAGTCTTATGTTTTAAAATCTCAGGGACTTAAAATACATCAAAAAATATATGAAGCTCTTTCATAATATGTTTTTACCCAGGGCCGAATTAAGGTTTGTGGGGACAAATAAAATGTGGGGGCCCATGCAGCACATTACATATTTTTTGGTAATAGGTTCCATTAATACATATAATGAAAGAAAGTGATAAATTTACATAATAATAAACAGCAGCATCGTATACATACACTACTGTTACAAGCTGTAACAGAGACAAATCTGGCATCCAACAGAGAAAGTAGAAGATGGTCTCAAACCAATAAAATTGGTGCACATAACATTTAATAATGGTAATAAGTTAATAAAAATACATACTGAAAAACAGAGACACTTATACATAATACCATACCAGAAGCATCCTCTACAGAGCGTTACAAACTATAATACACTCAAAATAATTTAGGGCCGGATCCAGAACTAAGGTTTAAATTCATACGTTAGCCCATGGTTGCCGATTTTTGGCAGCTTCCCTCCGGGAGATCCCGGAGAGAAGCTAGCGACGCATGCAGTAATGACGCGAGTTATGCAAATTGTGTCATTAGGCTCCACCCCCTGACTCATACTGACCCGTTTTTTACTTGAAATAGGGGTCGGGACGGGGCTTGATGCCGCAAATTGCGTAATCAAGTCCCTTCCTGTGCCTAGCAACACTAGTATACTACTGTTGCTAGGCAGGGGGCCAGGACTTGAGGCCGTGGTTTCAGTGAAACCACGGGCCTCAAGTCACTTGCGGGAGATTTGCTGGCTCTCCCGGGAGCCCGAATTTCGAAAGTCTCCCGGATATTCCAGGAGAATCGGCAACCCTGCGTTAGCCTGGCATCCAACATCCTGCATGCAGCAGAATAGGGCATTCCCCCTGCTATCCTGTGTGGATGGTGGATCCATGCCCAGGACCCTACCTTTAGTACCTTTAGTATTCCACATCGAAAACCTTCTGTGTACATAACTGTATGTAAGGGCGTAGCCAAGTCTTTACTGTACAATTTAAATGCCAATGCCCACCCACCATGTATATTCCATGCATCTTGAGTGGGCCTGTCCATTCCGTATGGAGTTTCTATGTACTGTGAATGTGCAGTACATAATTTCAGGTTATTTCCATACATGAGGTACGGAATTAGTCTGACATCATTCATTCAGGATACGGCCCTTAATCCTCAATTAAGCAAGGACTTCCTGGAGTCCAGAAAAATAGTTATTTATTTATTTATTTTTAATAGAAGTTCCCAGCTTCTCCCCAGTCTCTTCCTTTTCCAGTTCCCAGCTTCTCCCTCACAATATCTCTCATCCAGTTCCCAGCTTATCTCCACAGTTTCTCTCCCACAAGCTCCAGCTTCTAAATAGTCTGTCACCCTAACTCCTAGTTGCTTTCCCCCAAGTTTTTCAGTGCCCCAACCCCCACTTCTCCCATCACACAGCTTCTCTCCACAGCCTCCTTCCTCAAACTACAAACTTACCACCAAAGCTTCTTTCCCCAGTTCCCAGCTTCTCCCCAGTCTCTCTCTTTTCCGTTTTCCAGTCACAACCCCCTGATGCTTGTTGTCATCTGATCTGCTCCTCTGTTCGTTGGTGTTCTCTGTAGATGCATCGTTGTAGTTGAATACAGAATCTTCACTGGAAGTGTTTTTTGCGATGCAAACGTTGGCACAAACTACATGAGGGATCTGCCAAGCTTAATGTGGTTGCGTCGAAGATAAGGCATCGCTCATGTAATTGGAAGCTTGTGCAGATCCACCAAAGTAGTTTATGGCACTGTTTGCAGAGCAAACAGCACTTGACTCGAGAGAGTGTACTGAATGCATTATTGTGGCTGCTGGTAGGTGGAATGAGCTTGGTAATGGATGTCAGGGACTGACCTCCTCCTCTTAAGAATGGTGAATCGCATCAAGTGGCTGTTATGCACTGGGGGGTTTTGTGGTTCTCAATTGTGGGGTTCCTTTTGTGTGTGGGCCCCCATGGTGGATCCAGTCCTACTTTTATCAAAATTTTATTCTTATGATACTTGCATTTTGCAATTACATACTAGAATTAGGTGTAGTTGTTAGGTGTTACTAAAAGTAAATGCTATAACTGTAATTCTCCTGTGTGGCATTATACATGTAGTTAAGCCTGTTAGGAGTACATTAGACCTACAATTTCATAGTTTTATATTGTTTCTGTAGGTGTTATGGTAAAACATCTATGAATTACCTGGTTTGGAAAGTGTACAAGTTTTCATTACATAAATGCATTGAAAAGCATTCCTACCTACGTGCTAACTACAGTATGTAATCTTTGTAAAACATACTCTCTATGCAGAAAATATTGTATATCGCTACTTCAATTGCTCACTAATAACATCAATTAAATCTCAAACCTAGACTGTAATTTTCCTGTATATATCATTAAAACCACATGTCTCTGCACTTACATCTGTTTTTATGTACTCATTGCTTTGTTGTACTGATGATTTATTGCAGCATCGGGTAACTATGTTGTGCATATCCAAACATTTGCATATTGAGGAACTTTTATAAAAAAGGAGTTCTATAGAAGATTTGTGACCATGGGACTATTAATTCCTTAAATTGTCCTTTGTTTTTAATTTGTTGACAGTATATAAGAAACATAACTAATAATAATTTCTACCATGTGAAAATTAGAAAGTGATTATGGTGGATGGATACATTTTTAATTGCTAGTCTTATTGGGCTGGATCCAGACTTAAAAAGGAGCTTGAAATTAAGAGAGAAAAGTTACTCCTGAGATAAACCATGTTGATTTCAGGGGAGTCATATTTCATCTGTTGTAATCAGTATTAGAGTTGAGAGGTGATGTTTCCTATCCCAAGTCTAAATAACAGTGTAAAAGTAAAGCTGGTCAGTATCTGTTTGCAGGAAGCAATTCAAAGATATATCCCTGCATGCGAAGAATACAATTAACTTGACTCCCCATGAAATCAACATGGTTTTGCCCAGGTGTAACCTTCCTCTCTTAGGGCCTGATCCACACCTACGCTCATGAAACGCCGGCGTACCTCCGATGCACTCTGCTCGGCACTCCCCTTGGTCCTATTTACTATTGGCTTCTTACGCTCAGCTAAACCAGCCCTAACTTTTTGAGCGTAATCGCGTGCGTGCGTAGTTACGATGCTTAGCATGCCCATACTGTACGATTTAAATGCTTCACCCCGCCCTCGGTTCGTAATTACGGATTTCGTATGGCAGGCACGCCCCCCAGAGCGTAAATACGAAGCTGTTAAGATCAAGGCCCATACGCTCAGTTTCTCAGACCGTAACATGAGCATAACATCTGCCCTGCGCATGCGCACTAAGTACAAAAGGTCGTTTTTACACTTACGCCCACCGTAAAAATGCAAGCGGACGTAGGTCTGGATCAAGCCCTTAATTTAAAGCTCTTTCTTAAGTCTGGATCCAGCCCATTGTCAGTGGATTTCCAGGGGAACCCTAACCTTTTACTTACTATAATTTTTTTTTTATATATATTTCTTCCACCTTTGATATCAATATCTTTTAGAGATTGCCCAGATGAAATTGTTACACCCCAATATTATTGGTCTTATATAACTAAAATATAGTAACAGGCTGTGATTCTAACATTAATAAATCCTTGTGCTGTAAATCACATTTTGAACTGGCACTACTGAATTTAATCCTAGAGAACTCTTGCCCTCTTGCCATATATGTGGTGCCCCTGGGGGTGCTTGCAGAGGGAGGCATGTTTTGCATGGTAAAGCAAGGGCTGTTGTTAGGCAACAGCAAGCTTACAGCGCAAGAGGACTCTGAAAAGGTCTGGAGAGAGTGAGGTGAATTGAAAGGTCATGGTTTTGGTGGTTGGAGAGAGCAGTTGACAGGAGAAGAAGTGACAACAGGGCAGACTGAGTAAAGTGACGGTGGCGGTAGCAAAAGGGAGAACGTTGGTGACGAAGCGAGAGAGGATAACAGCTGGGCAGAAAAAGTATCAGTGGTGCTGAGAGGAGGTGACAGCAGAACAGATTGAGGAAAGTGACGGCAGCGGTGAGCGAAGGAGTGACTACGGTGCAGCTTTAGGAAAGTGACGGTGGAACAGATCGTGTAAGGTGTCGCTGGTACTGAGGACAGCAGAACAGATCGGGGAAAGGTGACAGTGACATTGAGACACAAAGTGACATTGGAGCAAATTGAAGAAAGTGACGGTAGTCGTGAGGGAAGAAGAGACAGCGGAGCATGTTGGGGAGAGATTCGGTTACAGAGGCAGAGGGAATAACATCGGAATTGAAGAGAAAGAGAGAACTACTTGTTGGGTGCTGGAAGAATATATTGTATGCCTTGTATTCTTACATGAATTATCACTTTGTTATGTAATTCTTGGGTTAGAGTTTTATGTGAAAGTTAAGCATTACATTGTGATTAAGAGGGAAAAGTAACAATGGTAAATTTTCTCCCCCCCTCTGAAGAGGGGGGGGGGGGGAATTTGTTACAACATTGTTTGTTACAGTGGGGTAGATCCAGAACTACCCTTTTCCCCTTGGCGGCGACGTAAAACAGCAGTTACGTAAAATCGCAGTTTAGAAAGCACTGCGCATGCGCACCATAGAAAATACGCACATTCACGTAGCGTAATTGTGAACGTATGGAAACTTCACGTATGTGTCACGTAAATACTTACGTGTGGGCGTGCCAATTTTACGTTTGCCAACTATACGTGCATTTTACGTGAAGTAGGCGGGGGGTATTTAAAGTGTACAGTATGGGCGTGCTAAGCTGCGTACGTTCACGTAGTCAGTACGTCCGTTCGCGGACGTATGCTGTTACGTTTGGAAAAGTTAAGGTAGGTTTTGGGTAGCGTATTTTGACAAAATACGTCCGTGCAAGGGGTGTGCCGAGGAGAGTGTAGCGAACTTACGTGTACGAAAATACGCTACGCTAGTATACGTACGCACACACGTAGTTCTGGATCTACCCCAATGACTTATAGTACTTTACTTGTTAGTTGCAATAGTTTGATGATCCAATGTAGGAGTTAACATTATCTGTTTTTTATTGAACACTAAAACAATTTGTATCATCTCATTTTATTAATCTGATCCGGTTTTCTGCAGATCTAAAAACATTGAGAAAACTTTTAATAAAACAAATTTAATTCGCTAAAGACTGGTGTGAGGTTTTCCTTCCTCTCTGCCATCTAGAAAATATATATCTACAATATCATTCAAAAAAATTACAAACCTGTACCCTCTAACAAAGGCGGGTATCACATATAGAGGCTTCTTTGCATATAACACCTTTGAGGTGATACTAATCCATTAATGCTGTAAAACAAATGCAACATGTATTAAGCAATAATACATATAACACTTTGTGTTGCCAAGCTTTCTAGTCGCATCTTTCTTTGTCTTTCTCATACTTGCAGATTGTCCTCCAGCTATTCCTCTCACTAGCATTTCCTCCCCAGGGTTGCCATAATTTGAAATAAGAAAAAAAATGGGCACCTGTATTTAAAATAATCAATCAGTTACTATAGTGATGCACTCAAATCGCAGCCTCAATAGTAAACATAATGTTTAGGGGCGACTTTTGTCCTTTTTCATATCACTATTCAATAGCATATATGTTCTAAATTACTGTATAATTTTAGGGTTTAGGGAATTTTAGGGAGTTTTAGAGTTAGGCTGCGGGGAGGGGAGTTTTAGGGTTAGGCTGCGGGTAGGGAAATGTTAGGTCCATGCTGTGGAGAGAGGAGTCTTAAGGTCAGGCTGTGGGTTGGGGAGTCTTAGGTTTAGGCTTCTGATAGAGGAGTCTTAGGGTTCATCTGCAGGGAAGGGAGTCTTAGGGTTAGGCTATGGGGAAGGGAGTCTTTGAGTCAGGCTACAGGGAGGGGGAAGTTAGAGTCAGGCTGCGGAGAAGGAAGTCTTAGGGTCAGGTTCGGGAAAGGGAGGGTTAGGGTAATGTAGGGGAAGGGTTAGGGTAAGGATTAGGGTAAGGCATGGGGTTAAATCACCATTCGTTGCTGCACCTTCTTTCTATATAAATATAATGAAGTAAACAGATATAACAGTGGCTGCACCTTAGTTGGTGCATGTTGTCAGGCATGTGAGGTAAAATTTGTGGCTTTAAGTGTTTCATATGTCCCCTGTTAATTTGGATAAAAAAAACATGATGCCCCAGCTTTACTTAATATGCATGTGTATGATTCCACAATGACATGACACATGACTATTGTTTTAGAACCCTCTTTGTCTGCTGTTATTGCATCTTGGTTGTGAATTTCTCCTTTCATTCATTCACCATTACTTCATCTTTCTAAGGGGTATTAGAAGCACAATTACTTAGTTTCACATCAACCTTCTTATTTCAGCTGTATTCACTGTTTATCATCTCACCAACTTTTTTGTTGTGCTCCCTGTCTTGCAATCACCAGCATCCCTGCTTCTGTCCTGACTCTAGCCCCTCCTCAACAGCCACCTCTATGTCTTGGTAGCAAAACTCCAAGCAACCTGAAACTAATGGCTACAGCTCAGCGCAATTACATCAGTAATAACAAAAGACATAGTTATACACATATATTTTTATTCTGCCATCTAAAATGCACAGATGCCCTCCAGCCATACAAATGCTTGTCCATGGTTGCTGTTTTTTCTGCTATTTATGTGTTTTTAAATAGTAATTATCTCATTGAGCAGTGCAAGCAGCATGAATGATAATAAACAGATGGAATAATGTTATTGTCAATGAAGTGTGCAGTATTTACCTCAGGCTGTACCATACTGAGAGGCAATTACATTTAAATCAGGGATTGCAAAATGGCAAACTGGGTATATTTGTTTAAATGCCAACAAGCATTGGAATGCGCCATTTATCTAAAACTATATTTCATCAGTCAGAACCATTATACTAAACTATACCAAAACTGTTATACAAAGTAATAAACATAACATTTCTTTACACAAAAAATTATAGTGTTTGTATTAATATTTTTTACAATAAATCTGTGCAATTTTATTTTTTTATTCCTGTAGTCATTCTGTCAAGATTTACATCATATTACTATAAAAGCACAAAAAGGATATTGGTTTGTTCTCCATCTGGTGACCTATTACTATTATGATGCCATAAATTGCACAATCTCAGCTCTTGAGCTTTATGGCCCATCACATCCCATAGATATTTAAAAAATCTATAATACCTACTTGCCAATTTATTATTCCGTATGTAACATGAAAAGCAGGACTTGCTTTAAGTGCTCATATTTCTTGTTAACCTTACACTGATGTTTTCATAAATCAAATTTCACGGTGTAATCCTCCAGTGTTATGAGATGAGTATTATTTGATATGATATTTTGAAAGCAAGCTAGCCCGCAAAATGTAGGTCATGCTCCGTTATATCAGTAGTGCCTTTAGAAAGAGTGTGCGTGTTAATTAAAATTTTGATTATAATTATTTTAAAAAAAAGTATAAGTCTAGGCATATTAAATATTTTGAATTAAGTTGCCATTTAATTTCAAGATCATTTTAATATAAAAATTACATCCTGCACGATTAAACAATGAAGAGAAATTGGGTTTTGAAATAATTTAGAATTTTCCCCCACAATGTGTTGTAAAGTTTCATAGAGCCATCTGACAATAGAAATTAACAATTTGTATATGGCTTGTGGGCGTTCTCTCAGCACTATACTGTACTTTAAGCTGTCTGGAATGGTGGAACTATTGAGTGAAGACCTGCAGCATGGAGTCCCTCAACCACAGTTTATACGTAGTGCACTTCAAGTAAGAGCATGGGGCTCTATTTACTTACCCAAATGAACGTAGCTCATCCAGGTTCGAATTAGCTCGCTGCAAGCCTGGGAGCTATGTTCATATTATTTACAAATGACATTCGAGCTTTCTGCAGTCATCGTGGGCTGTCTTCGGCTGAATGGAAGGTCTGCACATGCGCAGTGGCTCGCTGCTGGGACTTTGTAAAAATGAAAAACTCGGCATGAGAAGCACTGCGCATGAGCAGGCTCCTTATGTCGGGACTGGCACCTGCGGGCAGAGGCGTCTCCTGGGGAGGTAAGTCTTTAAGCCTATTCTATTGTTTATTTTTTAATTTGTATTTTTTTTATTGTTTTTTCAATTTATTAATTTTTTTTTACTATTTTCATATATTCCAACAGTCTCCCCATATATATTCCCCTTTTCCTCCCGCTAATAACAACTATTAGGGGGAGAAAAAGGAGGTTATATGGGGAGATTGCTGGAATAGAAGCACCAACGCCAGTCTGATCTGGCATTATTTTAACTCTCAGAGCGGAGTGTAAAACTCCACTCTGAGGGTTAGTAAATAGGAGGAAGCGTGGGCCCCACATTAGGAACAACGTGCTGGCGAACACATATGAACTTCGGTGCATTGCCATGGAAACTGTTTATTAATGGAGCACCATTTATAAATAAGAAAAAGTTCATTTTTGGAGTTAAAACTTTATAACTCCCAAAAAAAGAAGTATGTAAATAGAGCCCATGGTTTGGCATCTTCATTTGTTGCTCTAATTGAAACGTCAAAATCAAGTGGGGAATCTAACTGGGAGTCTTGTGTATACTGGAGCCCCTGATGGAGGGGAGGGACTTGACTGCAGGTATTTGGAAGAAATCCCCACAGGAATAGAGCTGGATCGTGATGATGACATACAACACAAAACACAGAGCCTGGGAGGGTGAAGGGAATACAGAGGGAGTCCCAGGTATGCGCAATAGAATTATAAATTGCTAGAGAGACAGGAACAGAGAAGGATGCAGTTGCTGCTGTCATTTTCAACACTGATACAGCTGACAGCTTAACTGTGGCTATATATATATATATATATATATATATATATATATCTTTTAATAAAGAATGTTTCCATTCTGGAATGGGTAATATATTAAATGCTCCTATTTTGACAAGATTCCCGTTCTGGTTAGAGTTGGGTTGCAGGAAAGGGAGGGTTAGAATTAATCTAGGGAGAGGTCAGTATTAAGGTTAGGTTGCAGTAAGAGGGTGATTAGGGTTAGCAGAGTGTTAAGGTTAGGCTGCAGGACATGTATGCTTAGTGGATGATTAAGGTTAGGCTGTAGAGTTTGGAGAGCTAAGGTTAGGGTTAGGGAAATGTTAATTTACCTGTTGCCGTTGAAGTCTTCGTAGAGATAGCAGTCACTGAAGTGATGCTGTCTCGCTAGAAGCTGCCGAAAAATGATGGCAATCTGTGCTTTACTGGCGCAAAGTGATCTGTCGAAAGACAGATCATCAGAGCAGTGAACTATATCCATACAGGACAGTTCCAGATGCAGTATACGGTATATAGGTGTATATACCAGGTGCAGCGCCAGTGCTAGCTCTCTGAACACCCTAGCACAGCTGCAGTCCATTGCCACCCCTTCTCCTGGCAACCCTAAGCATTGATTACTTATACTGCTTTAAAGGTACTATAGAGGAGCTTATACTCTAAAACAGCTTAATAGTAAGGGATTAGATCAGCCACAAATTTTGTATTCTGCATTGGAAGCAAGTGCCACCCCTAAACCCCAGGCCCAGTGCCTTGGCAACTGCCTAAAACCTGCCTAGTGGTAGCACCATGACCAGGTAGAATAGGTACAAAAGACCTACAAGGTCAAATATAGAAATGTAAATTGTGGGTAGAGGTATGGTAGGTACAAAACAGAAGGGGAAGTAGGGAAAAAAATAAAGGGGCAGGATGTAAAGAAATCAGGTAAAAGGCTAATGAGCTGGTGCTAACTGAGAAATTGATACTACCAGCAGGGAACAACAGCTCTGCTGGCTATTTACAAGAGACACAGGCAATCATCTGCATATGGCTAGATAAGCAGCTGGTACCTCTCACAATAGCCAAGCGGTGCAGCTAATCAGCAGAGAGGTGTCCCAACCACTAAGCAACCACCGGGATGCCAGCTCTGCAAAAAGTAAACCAAGCATCACTCACAGCAGCTTGTGACCACTTCCAGGAAATTCAGTCACTTACAGAAGCCAGGGCCTGTGTGTACCTGTAATGAGGAACAAAGCCTGAGAGTAAATAAAGACATAAACATTACAGTACATAAAATCTTGATGAGATAGATATCTTTCCCAGAAATTGTGTATAAAATCTATGAATATGCAAAATCACTGACCTGTGACAAAAATCTGTTACTTTCAATCTGCTTTCAAGTTATTTATGGGGGTATTAATGCAATGAAAGGCCTACCACGCATTGTCCTTGTTATAATGATTGAAGCCTCTGCTTCTTAATTGCGTATATTTAGTAAATGACCTACTACGCATGCATAGTTAGAAATGGGAGGGGAAGGGATTGAGATTTGTCGGGGAGAGGCAATGTCTGTGCTGAGTTTTTTTCTTAAGAAGGAAACTCCGCACGGTTAGATAAGGTAGCTCTATGGCACTTGTAAGTGACATAAGGTACCTAAAAACGGGGGCAGGGCGGGGGAGGGAACCGAAGAAGTACGGATCACACTCGCAAGTGTGAATCCTGTCCTATATCTTTGTTGTTGAGACTGGGTATAATTAATTTAAAAGTCGCAGATCAGGATTTTGACTGAAAGGTTCACTTTTCTCTTTGAACTGTATATCATGTCAGAATTATATAATGTCTGCTTAAAAAAATGTAACAACTACAACTCAATAAGGATATACACTAATTACATTGATGTGTCTTTGACAACTTATGAGCATAAGCAAGTTAACTTGAGAAAAATAACAGCTGTGTTTGTTTTCTAAAGCCAGTAATGCTAAAATTACATTTCTTTATAAACATCTGTGGATGTTGACGAAAAGCAATGAATGCATCGGTATGAACAGTAAAATGTAGAAAGGGTTTATGTTGCTAGAACATAATCCAATTTGGGATTTACAAAACCAATTTTGATATAAATCTGGTTGGTATAAAATGAGTATATCAATGTGGGAAATTAAATGTTTTGAGAATAAACGAACCATTGATAAATCTGAAATTGTTTACAACAAATGGGTTTTTAGAATACAGCAGATATTGTTCAGCGTTACAATTTGCTATGTTTCTAAGGGGTAATACAAAGGCGTTTGTTGAAAAGTAAAGTGGAGCTAAGTGGCAAATGGATGTTTATTTTTTCTTCAATGTTCTTATTCTCAGGATTTATAATATTTACAGTAAGGTCCCAGAAATAACTACATTAAGTAAATGTTCTAATTTATTTTATTTATATTTTGTGAGTATAGATTGTAGATTTCATACAGGCTTGTGGGGAAAATATTCTGTGTTATGTGTATAAACGTGTTCAGCTTTGAAACTCAAATGTGTCATTTCCAGGTCATATATCAAGGATCAAAACTTCACATTCATTTTAGAGAGAATGGGCCGGATCTAGATCTTAAAGTATCCGAAATTTTGCGTGTAGAAGAACATGGCACTCCCCCTGCTCTCCAATGTGAGGATGGTGGTTACATCCACAGAACCGTTAATTAATACGTTATTTATTCAGCACGAAACTCTGTGTGGCCAGCCCTTACTGTACGATTAGTGGTTAAGCATATCTCATATGCATGGTGGTTGGCCCAGCCCCCTTTGTACTGTGTTCTGATGTGGAAAAATTGGTTCTGTGCATGCACAGACCCAATTCACAGCTAAGTTAGAAATCTAGGGACTGATCCAGACCTACGCGTAAGAATGGCATGTATGCCGTTCTGCATATGCGCTGGGCAGATGTTGCCCGGCGTAGTTAGGGAAACCCGATCCTTAGGATCGGTCGTCCCTAACTGTTGCATAGTTATGGCGAGGGGGCGTTCCTCGCCGTAATTATGCAACCGTTACAGAAGGAAGGCGGGAGGAGGCAAGCTAATGAGTACAGGAGGGCGGGTTAGGACACTTACACTCCTGTGGCTGACGTATTTACACACTGTTAGCCGGCGTAATTACCTACTGTTACACCGGCTAAAGTTAAGGTAGCCTTCAGCCACCGTAACAGTGGGTAATTACGCGGGCCACAGGGGGAGTGTCAGGGGATTGCTCCAGAGCTACGTACTTATGGCCAGCGGTCCAGCGTTGCTCTGGCTCAGGCCCCTAGCGTGTATAAGTCAGCTGGTTCTCTTACATCTGGATATGGCCCAGTGTTAACATAAATGATCATCTATATGTGACACCCACCTTTGTCAGAGATATTGAATTGAATTTACCTGAACGATACTGTTGGTATCTCTCTTCTTGACTGCAGAGGTAAGTAAATGAAAGAAAACTCAAAGAGATCAAACACCAGCGTAAAGCGAAACTAATTTCTTTTTATTAATTTTTTCCTTTTCTGTTTGTCAGATTGGCAGGACATTTAGTTCAGTCACCAAAGGAAAACAGAACTTTGAATAACACTTTTGTTAATTTCAAGCTGAGGCCATAAGTTAAGAAACTATAACAACAACCTTCGTACTATTAGATAATTCTTTACAATTTAATATTATAACAATTTATCTCTCTCTCTCTTCTCAGAATAAACAAAGAACGAAAATTGCAATAGTTTTTCACACACAACTTGTCTACAATATTACAGTTATATTTTCAAGCATACAATATAAACTAAGTTATGTATATCAATCTGGAATAACATGTATAGTCCTGGAATATGAATGTCAAAAAATATGCAGAAATAAGTCCAACAGTTACTGTATGTTATACATCAAACTTGTATCCTATTAACAGCCTGCATTTACTCATCGAATTGAGGGCAATTTCACGATTTCCTTAGCAGTGCTCTTTAAAATGACTTGTATACGAGTGAACAGGCAGGTAAGCTGTATTTGGTTAATATTCTGAGATAAAAATTCCAACTTCTTCATCAATACTGTACAATATGACTTGTATCCAGACAGCAGATGATAAGATTATATATGAATTCAAAATTCTGAGGTAAATGGTACAATTTTCTTCATCAATTCTGTATATTGTACTTTGTATCCAATCTGTCAAATTGTAGAACTGCTGTAACAGTTTCCTGAGGCAAAATAAACAACTTCTTCCACATTATTTTGTTACTTTCTGACAATAAATTTGTAAACATATGTGTCACTATATTTCCTTGATAAAGTTTAAGTATCTCAGTACACTTTCCAACACTTAATCTAGATCCACTGGACCTGATTCACACTTAAGAATTTTCTTAAAATAAGAACTTAAAGTCATACCTCAATCTGGAATAACATGTATAGTCCTGGAATATGAATGTCAAAAAATATGCAGAAATAAGTCCAACAGTTACTGGATGTTATACATCAAACTTGTATCCTATTAACAGGCTGCATTTACTCATCGAATTGAGGGCAATTTCACGATTTCCTTAGCAGTACTCTTTAAAATGACTTGTATCCGAGTGAACAGGCAGGTAAGCTGTATTTGGTTAATATTCTGAGATAAAAATTCCAACTTCTTCATCAATACTGTACAATATGACTTGTATCCAGACAGCAGATGATAAGATTATATATGAATTCAAAATTCTGAGGTAAACGGTACAATTTTCTTCATCAATTCTGTATATTGTACTTTGTATCCAATCTGTCAAATTGTAGAACTGATGTAACAGTTTCCTGAGGCGAAAATAAAACTACTTCCACATTATTTTGTTACTTTCTGACAATAAATTTGTAAACATATGTGTCTCTATATTTCATTGATAAAGTTTAAGTATCTCAGTACACTTTCCAACACTCAATCAAGATCCACTATTTCTACTTTGAAGCCACTTCCTTTGTAAATTAAGTGGATTTATACTTATTCAGAAGGACACCCGGAATCTGCACCTCAATATCTACTACTTCTCCCTCAGATCCTCCTTCAATCCTCAGTTGCGCCACCTCGGACTATCGATTTCTCCCCAACAGCTCTCTCTCTGTTAACTCTGCTCAACTGCCAACCGCAACCCTCATACGCACCACTCTCCCTTTTATATCCTGCGGGCTCTAACAGCTGACCACTGCCCTGCATGCAGGAACAGCTCCCACACGCCAGAAATCCACACAGTTTATACAATAGGTTGCTGCCAGCCGCATTCACCATCGGTCCCCTTACCCTCCCAGAGACTGCATCCCCATGGTGGCGGAGGAAGACGACGTGACCGCAATAGACACTGATGCCAGGACAGGGCCATTGTTGCCAACCGCATGAAAGCAAAGAGACGCAAGACCGGCACCAGAGAAACCTCCCCCAAAGCACCCCCCACGGTAACCCCTAGGGCACCACATGTAGCAAAGCTTTTTGGCTATATCTATAATTATTACAGGGCCCTATTGATTTATGTGTGTGTATCTGATTAAATGCCAGATTAGGCAGCTACTGTGATTATCATAAACAACTGTCTCTAGAGTTTACAGAGAGATATACAGAAAAAAAAGTCATCAAGTGAGCAGAAGTTCTGTGGTTAAAATGCCTTAATAATAAAGAGGTACTGATAAATGGTCAGGCTTTAGTCAAGAATAACTCATATCACTAGAAGAGTGTACGGTACTCAATAAAGTGTCTTTGTTGTATCTCTCCACTCCCTTAATTTCCCTCAGTAATGAGGCTTTAAAAAAAATCAAATTAAAAAAATCTTCCAACTCTACCCTCTCTTTCTAGCTACCTCTCATTTTCTTTGCTCTTATTTTTTAGCATCTTGCTAATAACTACTTTGAAAGCACACCTTTCTGTCACACACTAATTACTGCACTTTAGTCTGGCTTTTGTTTCCTCACCACAAAAACTTTCCTAACTACAGTTGCTGATGGTCTTTCCACTCTCTGCTAACAAGCTGTAAATCTTAACATTGTCTGCTTACCCTTCTCCTGATCTATATAACAATGAATGGCACTTGAACTCCCCATTCCCATTATATTTCTGTCTACTAATATCCTTGTTATATGCCACTCCATATCAATGAATGCACTCCCATATCCAATCAGATACTTTAAAGTGGAGTATGCTCTTGTAAAATCCTCTGGAGATGCAACTGTAGATCAGACTTTTTACACAATCTCACCAGGAAAACATACTTTTCCAGTGATTAGCAATTGGGTCTCCTGAATTTTGAGACATGTCCAGTGGCCAGAACTGGATGAAACCAATAGCTGTATGAGCATACACATTCTACCAATATTGGATGAATTTGTAGCTCAGAGGTTGGCTTAAGTGATAATTGGGCAAGTGTGTACATATCTTTAGTCAAATCACTTATTATTGCCTACTATCTTTTATCTAAGGCCACTACCACTGATACAACCTCCTTTTATGCATGTTCTTACTGCATTTATCCCACTTAAAGGAGATGGCTTATTTTTGCCATACTGGCCTTACTTGCCCTTGCTCCTTACCAACCTGTGTATTCCTGCATGGTAGAATAACATATAGATAACTATTCTATAAAATAAACAAGAATAAAACCCTCAAAAACACATAATGTGTCATTCATCAACATAAAGATCAAATATTAATTGAACAGTATGATGGTTATAAATAAATGGTGAAAAAAAATGTAAACAAGGACTCATGATTGAAGTTAATCTTAACTTCAGATATATAATCTACATAAACAAATTAAGCACCACATATTAAAAATGAATGATCACATAAAATCACAATGTGCAATACTTCTGAAAAGGAAGTAATAATAATTGTTTAATAAAACAAGCCTCAGAAGCCTAAGATAAGATCTGAATTATTTTAATTTAAATACTGTATTAATGAATACAGACAATACAGAATCTCCATTATAAAGTAAAAGTTCTAGAACAAGGTAGAAGTGATTGTGTGATAGAAATACAGTTATATACAACTACTCACGATTATTATTGTAGTTTTGAAAAGGATTACATATGCCTAAATTGTAGTATGTCAATATATTAATAGCTTTTTTTATGGTGAAACCATGCGTTAAACACACAACTTGATTTGTGTAAAAAAAATGAAAAAGCTACAAAAGTGAAATTCTGTGCATGAACTTACTTTACTAATTCTTGATTTGCCTGCAAATACATGTCTGTTTTACAATTCTAGGATGAGATGTCATGACCAGGGGCTATACCATATTCTGTTGGCAGTTGCTGAGTCAGTTATGTGTTAGATGCTGAACAGAAAAGATGTCTTATTACCAATTAGAGAATTGTTGTTCTTCTTGTTATACACACACTTCTACATGGGGTCATAAATGTGACCAATCCGAAAAAGGTTGCATGCAAACAGATCCACCATATATCACTAATAACTGGGGTGATTCCAGGGGGCCGGAAAATAGCAAATGTCGTCCCTCTGCATAAAAGTGGAAATAGGGAAGAAGCGTCAAACTACCGACCAGTGAGTCTAACATCAGTAGTAGCAAAATTGATGGAAACACTGTTAAATGAACATATTGTACAGTATCTTAAATGCAGTGACTTACAGGATCCAAAGCAGCATGGATTCACTGGGGGAAGATCATGTCAAACAAATCTTATTGAATTTTTTGACTAGGTCAGTAAAGTATTAGATAAAGATGGAGCTTTAGACATAGATTATACAGATTTTAGTAAGGATTCTGACACTTTGTCACATCACAGACTGTTAAATAAGCTGGAAACATTGGGATTGGACTTAAAGATAGTTGC
>WWET01000059.1:731965-748944 GCA_011038615.1 Limnodynastes dumerilii
AATCTATTTATCAAAATTAATTTTGAAGTTTGATAATACGCTAAACGAGCGATCTCGGGGGAGCCCGGCAAGACCTTGTGAAGATCAATAACTGTTTTTTGTTTTTTTTTTCAATTGTATATCTCTATTAGTTTTTTCCAGACAAAAAAAACACAAACCATACCAAACATCCCTCCTCCCCTAACCCCCCACCCTCCACCCAAACGACAATACATCCCTTACAATCCTTGCACTGTCGGATTCGATAGCAATCCTTACAGAATGAAGCAGTCAGTTAAGCAAAATAACAGTCAATTAACACCTCCTCAATTAACAGTTAAATCAATCCATTTTTCCAGAAAACATTTCATAGCACAAATTTTATTTTTTCATGTTTTCCTAAAAAGAAAGGATTATCGCTGCAACAGTGTCTCACCTACCCCCTCTACCACGTGTCTAAAACCAGCAATTATATACCCTTCCAAGGTTCCACCTCATCAGCCTTATTCTAGTATATCAGGAGTCCCTCAACCTAAATCTTGCTGCTCCTCTGGCATATATGTCAATGGAGATTCAATCCAGAAGTCCCAGATGTTATGAAACAGGTCCAGAGATCCTCTCTTGGTATGGACGAATCGTTCATGGTTCAAAGTGGTATTTACCAACCCGACCCAATTATTAAAATGCGGGGGTTCAGAGGCCATCCATTTTCTGGCCACTAATGTTAAGGCAGTCGAACACAACATGCTAATGTATCGATAGACAGCCGAGGAATGTTCTTCTCTGAGATTAATTCTAAACAGGAAAGTCCTAGGACCCAGAGGGGGCAGTGCAAGAAAAGTAGAGCTTATGGCCCTCCACACTTCTTGATAAAATTTTTGAATATGGGGACACGTCCACACCAAGTGCCAGAAATCTGTTCCCAGTATTCCACACTTCGGGCACCCCGAGTCACCCCTAAGACCCATTTTCTGCAAGCGAAGCTGAGACAAGTAGGCCCAATGTAGGACAAACAATTAGACGTGCTGATGTCTAACCGAAGAAGTGGCTACCTTACTGCATGCCAGAGCTTCTAGCCATTCTTCATCCCGGAAAGTCCCCACATCTCCCTCCCATTTCACTCTAAGCGCAGGCAAGTTTTCTTTATTCACACTATCCCCTACTGACCTGTACAGGAAAGAGATATGTCTGTTATTTTTAGCTGACATCAACAGCTGAAATACAGGAGACACCTGAAGCAATGGGACCACGCCCAAAAATTGAGCATTTAAAGCATGTCTTATCTGCAAATATCTAAAAAAAAAAATATGGACCGCTCCTAGAGGAAAATCATCCCTCAATTGCGTAAAGGTTTTAAATGTATAATTGATATATACATGTCCCAGCATTGTAACACCTGCCTGAATCCAAACTTGCCTACCCTGCAGGGATCTCAATTCTGGTAGGGAAGGATTAGACCACAAGGGGGTTTTCGGATCATGGGACTTAACTTCAAGCAAAACATGCAAAGTTCTACAAACCCCATTAGCTTGCAAGACAACTGAAAGAGACTGGCTAGGCGCTTTCAGGGCCAATAGGACCTGGAGGGGAGAAACAGTAACAAACCCAGAGTACCTTAACAAGTCACCCAGAAGCTCACCAGGATCATCAAGCCACTTAATTAGGTGAGTTAACTGTGCAGCCAGGTAGTTCACACACAAATTGGGGAAGGCCATCCCCCCCCGCCTGTTTAGTTCTACACAAAGTATTATAGGACAGCTTACAACGCTTATTGGCCCATGCAAAAGAAAGGAGATGCCCAGTTAATACCCTGAAGGAGGAGCGAGGCAAGAGAACCGGGGAGTGCTGAAGTATATATAAATACTTAGGGAGAACCACCATTTTAATTAAATTTACTCTTCCCATTGGAGTGAGTGGAAGCTTTTGCCATGTACCCATTTTATCTCGAAACCACCTAGTTATGGGAGCGATGTTCTGTATGCTACAGTCAGATGCCTCATGCGTGATTCAAACCCCTATATACTTAAACCTATTTGTTACTTCCAGAGGGCAATGATCCGGGGACATTACAGTACGAGGTCCAGGAAGTGGAAATAGACTGGACTTATCCCAATTAATTTTTAATCCAGAATAAAAACCAAATTTTCGAACCACCTCCAACAGGGCCACAAGAGACTCCCCTGCTCTCGCCAGAAACAATATCATCGGCGTAGAGAGCTATTTTGTCAGTCCCCCTGCTGGCTGGGAGACCCACTATATTAGCTTCCGCCCTAATTAGACAAGCCAAGGACTCTATAGCAAGAGCAAAAACGGTCGGGGAGAGCGGACAGCTCTGCCTTGTACCTCTCTGCAATGGGAATGGTTCAGTGGTGCAGCCATTGAGACACACCCTAGCTGCCGGAGAGGAATAAAGAAGTTGCACCCATTTAATAAAACGTGGTCCAAATCCAAATCGCCACATTACCTCCCACAGGTATCCCCACTCCACTGAGTCAAAGGCCTTGGCGGCGTCGAGAGACACCACCACTGCCTCCTCCCCGGCTTCATGGGGAACCTGTATCTGCATAAAGAAGCGACGAAGATTGGTAGTCGTCGACTTCTCCGGCATAAACCCGGTTTGATCCGGGTGTATTATAGTGAAAATGACCCGGTTCAGCCTAGAGGATAGTAACTTGGCCAAAATCTTGATGTCTACAGATAACAAAGATATGGGTCTATAGGAGTCAGGAAGGAGTGCATTTTTCCCCTGTTTATAAATGACTACTATAAGTGCCTCTGACATTGACTGTGGTAGTGCATTAGCCTCGAATAATATGTCATATAGCTCCAGGAGCTTAGGGATAAAGGAATCTTTAAATGTTTTATATAGCTTGATTGGAATTCCATCCACCCCAGAAGTTTTGTTATTTGGAAAGGAGCCTATAACTGCCTCCAACTCTTCAGAGGAGAAAGGGGCCCCCAACATTTCCAACGCATTGCCTGACAGTCTAGGCAGTGTAATACTATCCAAATATAAATTTAGTTCATGGCAAGAGTAGGTGGCCTTAGTAGAGTAAACATCCTGGAAATATTATAGGAAAACTTTAGCTATGTCAGGGGCCCGATGATATTTGATCCCATTAGTGTCCTGAATTTCAGCAATGTAACGGTTATCCTGATCACCTCTAGCCAAATAGGCCATATAAGAGCCCGCCACATCCGACTGAGAGTAATGTAAGTGACCATTAAAGAGCAGCCTTCTATGGGATTTTGCAAAGAGGTGATCAGTCCACTCTTTTTGCACTCTCAACCACTGCACCCTATCTGCCTCTTTCCGAGTTCTAATATATTCCGCCTCAGCTCTACCACACTCCTCCTCCAGGGCCATTTCCTGTCCTTTATAAAAATTTCTTCTTCCTAGCCACTGTTGCTATTAAGGACCCCCTTACCACTGCTTTGAAGGCATCCCATAATATAGGAGAACCAACCGAATTATTTGCAAAATAGCCGTCCCACTCAGCCACGAGGTTGAGCCCTGAACCCATTAAACTAAGCCAGTATGGATTAAATCTCCAAAGCCGCAAGGAGTGATCTTCCTGTAGAACTAAAGACATAAAGACCGGAGAGTGATCCGATATGACTCTGGGGAGATACTCTATTATTTCCACATGGGGGACCAATGAAGCAGCTGCGAAGATATAATCTATGCGGGAAAGGGTATTGAAGGTAGCAGAATGGCAGGAAAAGAGCAATGCACATGTTTGCACTCTCAACCACTGCACCCTATCTGCCTCCCCCCGAGTTCTAATATATTCCGCCTCAGCTCTACCACACTCCTCCTCCAGGACCATTTCCTGCCCTTTATAAAAATGTCTTCTTCCTAGCCACTGTTGCTATTAAGGACCCCCTTACCACTGCTTTGAAGGCATCCCATAATATAGAAGAACCAACCGAACCTAGATTATTTGCAAAATAGCCGTCCCACTCAGCCACGAGGTTGAGCCCTAAACCCATTAAACTAAGCCAGTATAGATTAAATCTCCAAAGCCGCAAGGAGTGATCTTCCTGTAGAACTAAAGACATAAAGACCGGAGAGTGATCCGATATGCCTCTGGGGAGATACTCTATTATTTCCACATGGGGGACCAATGAAGCAGCTGCGAAGGTATAATCTATGCGGGAAAGGGTATTGAAGGTAGCAGAATGGCAGGAAAAGAGCAATGCACATGGATTCCTAAATCTCCAAATATCTACCAATCCCATAGTTGTGATAAATTTAGCAAAGGATGTGGGCAGAGAGCTACCTGAGAGAGAAGGGGCCCTCCAGCGGTTCAATTCCTTGTCCATTACGTTATTAAAATCTCCCAAACAAATAACCGGGATATCTGGGGAAGCCGCCATAAATTCTGCAGCCTTTTTCAATACCTCATTCTGAAATGGGGGAGGAATATAGACCGCTAAAAGCAAGACAGGAATATGATCAATTTTCTCCTTAAGGAGCACAAACCTTTCATAGGGATCCGTTTGCACCTCATCCAATATGAATCTAAGCTGCTTACTAATTAAGACTGACACTCCCCTAGAATGACTAGTATTAGAGGAATGGTATACCCAGCCCACCCAACGTTTTTTAAGGGCAAGTAGCTTACCTCCCACCAGATGAATCTCTAAAAGGCACACTATGTCTGCTTTACGCTTATGTACCCCATTTAACACTAGGGAACGTTTTAATTTATTATTTAGCCCTCTCGTACTCCAGGACAGAATCTTCAGTGAACTCACCATTACGGGGGGTACTCAGAGCATATAATCAAGAGGATAAACGACAGAAATGGAAACAGAAACATTGAGAGACAGGAGTCACAGCTAACTAGAATGAGGCATCTCATAGTTATTCTCCAAAAGAATGTTACACTGACTTTGCAGAACTTAAATTTACAAATCAGACCAGTAATGAACCATAAGGGATCCCAAACAACAAACATCCCCAAAAAATCTTCCTATCCCGTGACCCACTCTGTATTACCTCCCGAACTCAAGTAATACCTTTTCCCGAACATGAACCTTACCCTACCTAATAAAGTTTACCAAACCTTCCCCACCTTACCAAACCTAAGAACTAGTTACTAAAGCTTGTCCTAAACGGTCAACTCCCATACATTTGCATAAGCAGCGACTGCCCATTTCCCCCTATTCCCAGCAATTAAACCTAGAAAGGTGCTGCCCCTTCCAGAACAGTATCAGAATCTCCCACCTCACTGACAGAGAACCATATTGTAAGTAATTATAAACACGCAAAGGATGCTTTGCAAAATGCCTAACAATATAACATATTCTTATCTGAACAGCCGATCTTAAGTTGTAGTCGAAGTTCATGGAGGTGGGCTACGTCTCCTCCCCCCCTTCGATCCAGCCAGTTCAAAGCCTCACTAGGAGAGGCAAAGACATGTGAAACACCATCAGCCTGCACACGTAGTCGGGAGGGGAACAGCATAGCATATGGCATCTGGAGCTCCTTGAGGCGCCTTTTAACTGGTAGAAATTGAGCTCTATCCTTCTGGACTTCTATTGCAAAGTCCGGGTAAGCTGACACAGTCACCTCACCTATCTTCATAGGTCCTTGCTGCCGAAGTAGCCGAAGAATATTGTCCCGGTCCTGATAATGCAGAAACTTAGCAATTAGCGTACGTGGGGGTGCGCCCTGACGAGGAGGTTGCGGAGGTACTCTATGCGCCCTCTCGATTGCAAATTGGGAGGTGAACGCTTCTCTCCCAAACTCTTTGATCAAGTTGATGACAAAGTGCCTGCTTTGACTGATATAGCAGTAAAGTCCAGGCCAGAGAAGAGGAAAGTACTCCCCAAAGGCACTTCACTATGCCCCCTCAGGTACCTGTTGCTTCCTTGTCCCTCTGTTCCAGCCAGCACCACTTAGCCAGGGGAGATCAACGGAGCGGATAGGACTTCAGCTGCTACAACGCTGCCAAGATGGCGTCCGTGCCGTGTAAGTATTCACGCCAAAACGCTCCAAACAGGTACCAAGGGACTCCAGGAGCTGCTCAGCATGCCAGGGACCCTGCAGCAAGACCAGGAGATCAAAACAGGGAGACCCCAATACCGGAGGGGCAAGGCTTTTCCCGCCGTTTGACCGCTCCGCAGCCGCTTCCAGGCCCAGCAGCTGCAATCTCCGCTGTCCAGAACACCACAGGCACCGGAGCCAGACCAGGGGAACCAGGGAGGGCAGAAAAGCACCAGCACCACTGCCAGCAAGGTTTGGGCCAGTCACCGCCGTTCAGCCAGGAGATATTCAGGAGATTTAACAGGAGCTGAGGAGAAGCACGTCTCACTCCATTTAGCTGCAGGCCCCGCCCCCCCCAGGACCCTCCTTTTTAGTTACAGGTGCAGCTCTCAAAGTGTGCACATACAGTTAGTAGCCACCTTTCCTTTTGTACTCTTACAAATGAGAGTAAGAAGTGATGCAGGAGTCCACAATCTGTCTATGCATGCTCAACAAGTTCCCAGATAGGTACTGTGATTTGTGATCTGCTGCACCAACGGCAGGTGCTCTACCTCTGTGCCATAGGTGGATATCCCATGGAGGCTAAGTATCTGTAGGCTACCCATGAACCTTAGTCGCATGGCGACTCAATGCAAAGTAGTAGGAGGAACCTATTCAAGGTATTGAGAAAAGGTTTGACCAGCCAGTCTTTGAACTGGTGACTGATTTGTGATCTGCTGCACCAACGGCAGGTGCTCTACCTCTGTGCCATAGGTGGATCCCCATGGAGGCAAAATATCTGTAGGCTACCCATGAACCTTAGTCGCATGGCGACTCAATGCTAAGTAGTAGGAGGAACCTATTCAAGGTATTGAGAAAAGGTTTGACCAGCCAGTCTTTGAACTGGTGACCTGCTGCATTAGGGGGGGTACTCGAACTCTGTGCCAGGGTATGAAAACTACAGATGTGCTTCCTCCACAGGGAGCCACTCATGGCACAGAGATAAAACACACACTCCAGCTCAAATCCCAGCTGGTCAAACCTTTTCCCAAGATGAACAAGCTGGGAATGGGTTCCTTCTACTACTTGGGAAAGGGGTTGACCAGCTGTACAGCTGGGTCTGCCAGGTTTTTTAGCTGATGACCTGCTGCACCAAGGGCTACCTCTGTGCCATAGGTGAATCCCCATGGAGGAAGGGTATCTGTAGGTCTCAATGAACTGTAGCTGTGTGGCAGCCCTGTGCCATAGGGTGTCTGGAGGTCCCATGCAAAGTACTAGGTGGAACCTATTCAAAGCTTGTTGGTCCTGGGAAAGGGGTTGACCAGCCAGGCCATTTATGGTTTGGATGGCTGGTTTTCAAACCAGTGATCTGTTCTATCATAAGTTGCTCTCCATGGTGGAAAGGGTTTACCAGCCAGGAAGCTGGGAGTTGAACTGGTGACCTGCTGCTACAATGGGGGGTGCTCTGCTTCTGTGCCATAGGCAGATGCCTAAAGAGAAGCTGGCTCCCCATGGGGAAAGGGTATCTGTAGGTCCCATGAACCATAGTCGCATGTCGACTCAATGCATAGTAGTAGGAGGAACCTAATCCAAGCTTTTTGATCTTGGGAAAAGGTTTGAGCAGCCAGGTGGCTAGTTGGTGGTCCTGTTTACCCTCAGTCAAAAGGTTTGTAAGAGTGTGCAGTAATGCTTACCATAACACATGCTAGAAAAATGTGCACAAGACAGATCTGACCTATATTTTGCACTGCTAAACTTGTGCAATACACTCCAACTCTCTCCATATTTATGTATAACTCTGTCTCATGCTCTTAATTTCTCAACTGAATCCTCCCCTAAAAAGCTGAAACACATGCACAGATTGGGTTTTGAAAAGCCAGAATAGGCTTGCACATGACCTGTAAATGCTACTTTTCAGGATTTTAGGGCCAAAGGGGTTGATTCAGGAAGTGTATAGATGGCTTCCAGATAAATAGTTTTCTACAGTGAGCTCGTATAGGACAAACACTCTCCTTAATTTTGATTTTAAAAGCAAAAAAAATGGCCTTGTGGCTGCAATTGAATTTACCAATTCTTTTAATGGAACACCAGTTGGGTGTGGGAAAGACATTTTGTTAAAGGCATATGAGCAGCAGTGGCAGCTACAAAAATTTCCACACAATCGTCAAGTTCACGTAATATACTATTGAGCCACTCCAGAACCCAATACTGGTCTAGTTAAGAGTAAAAAATTATTTTTATTAATTCAAATATTTAAAAGTTAGTTGCAAAATGAATGAAAAAACAAATTAAGTACTGTAGAAAAAAGTATTAAAATTATGTTGTTGCTCTCTTTAGGACTAAGGATACAGTGAAAGAAACATATTTTTAGTCTTTAGTCTTTGGACTTAAAATGGTAATTAAAAAAAACTGAAAAACAAAAAATAAAATGTATAATGCTGGAAAATATATCCCACATACTGCTTTTGTCTTCTATAAATACCATTTTAACTGCAACCTGCAAAAATATGAGAAAATTGGTGCTTTTGTAAACCTGCCATTTAAAAAAAAATATATAAATATATATACTACTTGTGGTTTTCTAGATTTCAGGTGCTTAAGAAATTGAAATGTAATGGAAATTGAATATAATGAAAATTGTAGAATAATATTTGCATACACAATAACAACTAATGTGATCAGTCTCCATTCTTACACATTTGAAAATCACTCCAGAATGGGCTATACTAGGTACACTCCCCAGGGGACATGTTATTTCCAAGGAGGGAAGAAAGTTACCTTTGGTAATATGGTAAATGCAGTGGAGAAGGAAACTATATAACAAGTGTGGAACCAGCTGGGTATAAACCATTCCGCCTGTTTAAAGAAAACTGTTCTTTACTTTTCAAATGGACTGCCTGGAAGCAACCCACACAATGGAAACAAGAGTAGAGCAGTTATTTGATTTTTGGGAAGGATACATATAGACACACCAATGTCTTTTCTAATACATACACGTATTCACTTAGGGAATTCAGCAATCATCCCCCAATTATTTAGCAAGTCTGACCATTTAAAATTACTTCTCATCCAGGTCAAGGTAATTATTAGAATAGGTCTCAATGCTTACTTTCGTGCCACTTATATACTTTTGAGATTTTCATCTGTTGTGGATGTCTTATTTAAGTGTCTGTTGTGTTCTAGTTAGAGGCTCAAGTTAATCTACAATTAAAACAATTTCACTGTTATGTTTATTTAACACAGATAATTGTTTTATATTGATCTTGTTAAAATTAATTATACAAGTTTCATGGTTACACTAGACTCTGTTATGCTTTGAAGTCTTAATAAAATATATTTAAAAAAGAAATAAAGTAGGATAGTAATTGAAAAATATAAATATTTAAAGTAGTGTTTTAAATGTACATTAATTGATTTAAAAAGGTGACACTGATTATGTAACCCACCAAAAAGCACTGACACAAATATACTACTGTCTAATAGTATGCTAGGCTACAAGATTTTTTTAGGGCCTTTTGTTGCTTTGCAAGAATCCATGCTCTGATTTACCATGTGTGTTAGAACAGTGGGCTGGATCCAGACTTAAGAAGGAGCTTGAAATTAAGGGCCGGACTCAGAGATGCGTGTGTCTAAAGTACGCAAATATACACGCACACGTAGCAAGGCAACTCCCATGACACTCCCCTAGCAAGGATTTTTGGTGACTTACGCTTCCATAGGGCACCCTTAAAAGTACGTGTGTACTTACGTGAGTATTTTACGTACGTGCGTACATGACTAACCGTGCCCTCAAAAGCTCATTTAAATGCCTCCCCCCGCCCCCAACTTCACGTAACTTCACACGTAAGGGAGACAACCATGTCCCGTATGTCCCTAAGTGCGATTTAGGAGTCCGTGCTTAAATCCTACGTAACTTGCGTGGAAAAAGTTACTACACATGCGCAGTTAATCCGCTTCTAAATATATGCACAGAAAACCACGCAAAATGGTATCTGTGAATATGGTTCTAAGAGAGGAAGGTTACACCTGGGCAAAATGTTGGTTTCAGGGGGAGTGCTTACTGCACACAGATATTGACCAGCTTTACTATCACACTGTTATTTAGACTTAGGATAGGAAACATCACCTCTCAACTCTAATACTGTTTGCAACAGATGAAATATGACTCCCCTGCAATCAACATGATTTAGCCCAGGAGTAACTTTCCTCTCTTTGGACCTGATTCACACTTAAGAATCTTCTTAAAATAAGAACTTAAAGGCAAAACCATGTTGTTTTCAGGGGGAATCAAGTTAATTGTATTCTTTGCATGCAGGGATATATCTTTGAATTGCTTACTAAAAACAGATACTGACCAGCTTTACTATTACACTGTTATTTAGACTTGGGCTGGGAAATATCACCTCTCAACACTAATACTGTTTGCAACAGATGAAATATGACTCCCCTGCAATCAACATGGTTTAGCCCAGCAGTGACTTTAAGTTCTTATTTTAAGAAGATTCTTAAGTGTAAATCAGGTCATTAATTTCAAGCTCCTTCTTAAGTCTGGATCCAACCCAGTGTCACTTCCTTTTCAGGTATGAGGAAAAGAGGATTACATGCACTTTGTACCAGAGGCACATATCCAAAAGTTAAATAGCCCAATACATTGCAAAATTGAATGTTTTAAAAGTTATTAATACTGTAAGTTAATAATTATAATATCCCAAGCTATTTTTGCTTACTTTATTTCATTGTTTAGAAACTGTTACTTTTTTTACTATAATCAACAAGGATTTCATATAAATATATAAATAAATGTTACATTTTTGTGAAATAATGTCAGACTTTTAATTACTAAAATTATAACATTATTGTACAGTAGACAAAATAGAGTAGAGGGATGCCATTACTTTATACTTTGAAGCGTGAATGTCTTTAACCACTGTGTGCTTTATCAGCTAATTCATTGTATTAGAGAAAATTGCAATATTTAACATTTTATTCACAACCAAATTGGATCATTCCGTATATCTGTAGACTTTGATAAAGTAAAGTAACTAAATTTAAGTTAATTGCAATGGCCCAATGGACTATGTAGTCATACTAAAATACATAAGTATAGAATTTTTAAAGCAATGTGACATTAGCATGCAAATTATATGTCATGCTCCGTATTGGTCATGCTTATATAGCTACACAGATTACGCAGTCTCTGTCACTGCACTCCAAATATTGATACTGGCAGATGATTTGGGGGCACACCTGCTGATGTATTATCATGTGGTGGGGTTCGCTAGAACAGCTCATTTGAGACGATCCACATGCTGACTGTAAATAGGTGACAACAATGTTCTCGCAAACCGCATGCAGGAAGAAATTGTCATAGTGCCCAGTGGATCTTCAAAGTATTCTAGTGGCAACAGGTATGTTAACTATCTCCTAACCCTAACCTTCACCCTAACCTTCCCTTTTGATCAGCCAAACCGTAACCCTTCCTGTCTCGCAGCCTAACATAAACCTTTCTTTTCTAGCAGCCTAACCTTAAACCTCCATGACCCACTACCTAAAACCCTAACTAACCCGCTATTGTTGACATAGGGCCATTCAACATAGTACCCATTCCGAATTGGAAATTTATTTAGTATCCCTATCACATTGGAACCTACTAAGGTTTCAAGGAAGGCTTGAGCGACAGATGTGGTAAGATAGAGATCTCCCTGCTGCACTGCTGGCCTATTTTTATGATGGTTAGTCAGTCAGGGCACCACAATTAGTAAAACAGAGTCTAACCAAGGCCTGGTTTTTACTGGAGCCTTTGATGGTGATGACAGATTTGAGCAGCAGGCCCTCAGCAGGTCGCAGCCCCTGGATTGAGGGACACATATCTGGCAGGGAGGTACTGCAGACAGATTATTACAGAAGGTACAATATACACTCTAAGAGACAATTATAGAGATGGACCAAGTGAGGTATAAGCACTACAGGAAGGTGAGAGATGGACCACACAGTGCTTGGAATCAGCAGATAAATGTGACATAGTATAACACACTGTGCAAGGTAGCACAACAGATAAGTGTGAGATGGTATTACACACAATGTGCAATAGGTGGGTGAAAATGGAACACAAAAATGCACAAGGGTGAGAGAGAGCACAGGGAACACCAAAACAAACAGGGGCGTCCTCACACACTAACATTCTCACATATGCCACCAAAGCAGGGATGGAGAAATGGACCAGGGGACAAGCAAGAGGGCTACACACCAGGGGTAGATTTACTAAGCTACGGAAAAGAGAAAAGTGGAGATGTTGCCCACAGCAACCATTCAGATTCAAACTTTTCCCAAGCTTTTAATTTTCCTATTGTATACTTGAGAATGAAATCTAGAACCTGATTGGTTGCTTTGAGCAAGATCTCCACTTTTCCGCAGCTTAATAAATCTAGCCCAGGAGAGGTAGACCAATCAGAACTAGCTGGAATCAGAAACAAAGCAACAGTAGTAAACAGCAGGCACAGGACAGACTGACGCTATAACCAGCAGTGAGATACACTCCTACCAGAACTTATAAAGGAACTGTGGATGGATGATTAGCCAGCAGGTTCTGCCTTCTAATTTGATTAGCAGCCATGATGCCAAAAAAGGCTGCAAAGTTGAGTAAGTGCCCGCTAACAAATAATGGTGCCTTCCCAGAGACTATGCATGCCGTTAACCTAATCACGGCATGTAGAAACAGAGCATCATCGGAAACAGTGCACCGAATAGGGACAAAAGCTCCAGCTTCTTAAGTGCTAAATTTACCAAACTGACCTACTACGCATGCGTAGTAGGTCATTTACGCAATCTACGTATCACTTAAGTACGTAGATTGCCTCCATGCGGTCTTTAAAGATCTCACGGAGTAGTTTAGTCAGAAGGAGGCGTGCTAATGCCACCTCGGGGTGGACTTAGGTAGAAGTGGGAGGAGGCGGGGAGGGCAGGGGAGGCTTTCTCTGTGCATATTTTCCTTCTTAAGAAGGAAAATATGCACAGTTACTAAAAACTTGGGGCAGGTTAGGGGCAGAATGTTTCTGTCCGCACCTAACTCACTCTTAAATGTGAACACAGTCCATGGTGAGTAACCTGCATATCTGCTTCAAGTGGAAAAGACGAGTCTAAAGACAAAGTGTCTTTCAGTTCTTTTTCTGTACAGGATATTGTAACAGCTCACTCAATCCCGTTATATACACAATATTCAACCAAGACTTCAGAAAGGCTTTTCTCCGGATTCTGTGCAATCACTGGACACACTCAATGTGGTGACCTAGGTCCAGAACTCTGTTTATTGGACACATGATGCGAGGTGAACAAGTATCTGTATTTTTTAAATCAGATTATATTATCTGTAGATGATGATATTGGTGCCTCTATATCACAATTGCAATAATTGATAAGTAGAGAGGAAAGAAAAGTGTGTTATTTTTTTGTGGACATTCCAGAACCCAAAATTGGTATAGTTAAGCTTAAAAAATAACTTTTATTAATTAAAATATTTAAAAGTTAGTTGCAAAATTAATTAAAAAACAGAAAAACAAAAAATAAAATGTATATCATAGTGCTGGCAAATGTATCCCACATACTGCTTTTGTCTTCTATAAATACCTTTTTAACTTCAACCTGCAATAATCACAGAAAATTGGTGCTTTTATAAACCTTCCATTTAGAAAAAAATAAAAAAAATATATATATATACTACTTCTGGTTTGCTAGATTTCAGGTGCTGATGAAATTGAATAGAATGTAAATTGAGTATAATGAAAATTGTAGAATAACATTTGCATACACAATAACAACTAATGTGATCAGTCTCCATTCTTATACATTTGAAAATTCAGTTGAAAAATGACAAGAGATAGATTAAATCTAGTTGTGTTTTAAAGACTTTTAAAAATATTACAAGAAACTAGTAACATGAGAATATTACCCATGTGAATACATTATATTTAGAACACTATTTAGTCAGTTGCTGGCAGTGTGTCTTATGGCAAAGGTTCCAAGATATTATTGGTTCACTGAACCCTATGACAAATAAAGTTATTTGTTCAGTTCATTGTGCTGCACAGTTCCTCAAATTTTATATTATTCTACATAGGAGTGTATCAATTCATACTATTACACCAGTGCCCCCATTTAACATTATTCATATTATTCCTTTGCTTAATCGGAGGTCGTAAACAATTGATATATTTAGTATAAGGTGGTGCCTCCACCATTGACACTTTTATTTTATATGTAGTATTTTACAAGGCAGTTGCTTTATGACACATTTACAGGTATTTAAATGCATATTGCCAAAACACTAATAGACCTAAGACCAATATTAACACAGAGAGTTAAAGTTGTGTGTATATTTAGTGTTAAAAGGTTTTGTTTGTAACACATATGTAATTGGGGACCAATGATGAGAAATAGGCAAAGTTTGCCCAGCACCCATTACGTGTGTGCACATAAGTGCCTCATAGTCAATCAGGTGCAAGTCACTTGGAAGGTTTAAGTGACTTTCACCTGATTGTCCATGAGGCACTTATGTGCACTCATGTAATGGGTGCTTGGCAAACTTTACCTATTTCTCATCATCGTACACCAATTGGAAATAACAGTAAAAATAGCTCCATAAAAGAACAACCCTGTGAAAGAAGGTCTCTAATTTAGGAGTTATTAAAATGTCCCTTAATCAATAGTTTCACTTATGGAATCTCATAGATTGATTCAGTATTTTCAGCACGACTATTAGAAAATATAGCAGTAATCTCTGCTCTATCTGTCTATACACGTAGTTCCAGCATTACACACGTGTCAGTACACTTCCCTAATCAGCTGTTAGCCAGAGACAGTCTCAGAACAACATGACTTTTACTATTTGTCTATCTCAGGATAACGTTGTTCTATACACAGCAATGATAATGCTGATTATGTGTCACTCTATTCAGGACAGCACAGGGTACCTATTTTGTACAAGACATACTAGGCTCCTCACTAAAGATGTGTGAGCTTGTCCTCCACAATCGGTGGTCCCCTGATCTGGTGGAGGCTACTTGTGATAGATCAGCATCCCCGTATGGACAGCACATTCACAGAACAATACAATTGTATTTTACACAGCAAGTTGCTTTGATCCTGTAGGTGTTATAAATAAGATTGTGTATTAGACAGTTCCTTCTTAAAGTGAATTTTGGCAAATAGATGAGTTTATTTGTAGTTTCTTCATAGGGAAATTGCACTATCATTATAAATTAACTGTGTCAATTTGTTGCTCATAAATTATCTAATTAGCTCATCAAACACATAATTAACATTTGCCTCATTTTGCATATATTTTTAAATAAAAGCACTATTAAATAACCACATGCTCCACGGAAATGGAAAACCGAAAATAAAACAAAAGAGACACAATGTCAATTCACTAAAAGTGCTAGATCAAAAAACAAACAAACAAACAAACAAAAAAACAAAAGAAAACCCACAGGTTAATCTCCCATACAAACAGTGGAAGAGGTTAAAAACTCAAAATAAACCACCATAGGACCAACCCATGGCTCCATGGGTCTCTCTACCTTGCTTCAGCCCTATACTGTTATCCTACTATACCCATCTACCAACTCGAACATCAGCTGGAAAACATGAATTCACAATTACAAACCCTAATTCCTGGAAGATCCTACTAACCAATATCACTGAAGCCCCGTATAAATCTTCATTAAACATTGTTAAGCTCTATGGTATCATTGAGGCCATGAGGATATAGTGTTTTTAAAAAAAAAAAATCCAAAATGCCTCCTGTCAGCACATTCATATCTATCTTCCTCTCTTTCCGTTTGGTCCACCTTTTCAATAATCTTTAATTTTACATTTTGTAACTTCTCCCTTTTTGACAATGTCGGACACATTTTTCTACAAATGTGAGGTGCAAAAAATGCATCAAATTTTATTAGAAACCTGAAACATTTGAATGGAAATATATAACATTCACATAATAACGTAAAAGATCATCAGAAGCACAGTAAGGCAAACATTTTATAAAAACAGGACTAAGTAATGTATTTGCTATAAAAGTAGTTTATAGCTCTTGGATTCCAATATTTCAATCCAGTAATATGCAAAGGGAATGATAGCCAACAGCATGTCAGTGAAATTACTCTGTTTATAGTGACAGAGCTAATAAGGCCTCACTGCACCACTTCAATCATATTCAAAAGCATAACAACAAGAAACATGTGTGAAGAAAAATAATAAGCTGTGGGAATAAAAAGTATCTAAAACTGTGAGAATTATAGTAAGTTGCCGCATGAAGCTGAATACAATTATAATAATATTTCTATGAGAGAGAGATAAAAATGTTTGATGCCACATACGGAATAATAGAGAAAATGAAATTAGAGATGATCACTTATGTATATATGATGTAGCATGATATACCACATAAAGTCCCGACGACAGTTGTTTCGGTGCATCTTTGTACCGTCATCAGGGAACATAATTAAGTAGAAGCTTTATTATGTTCCTGATGATGTTGCAAGGATGCACATATGTGGCTTTAAACATTTGGATCTTGCATTGGACTTTTGAATTTATCGTTTGTGGCCTATATCGGACTTTTGAATTGCCTTTGAACTACTATTGGATATTATGCCCTAGACATTATCATTTTGTTGACTTTAATTCGAAGTTTGATTTGCTCATTGCAGAGAATGTGGACAGACTGATTTGGCACTTTATGTTGTACCAATGCACTTTTTTGAATATGACACTATTGCTGCATGCTTTCTCCTGTGTGTACCAAATAATTAAATCTGATCTCCTAACTTGCTGACAAATTGCTTCTATTTTGTTTGAAATCTCTTTATTTATAAGTATTTAAGCATTGCAGAGGGACAGACTGATTTGGCACTTTATGTTGTACCAATGCACTTTTTTGAATATGACACTATTGCTGCATGCTTTCTCCTGTGTGTACCAAATAATTAAATCTGATCTCCTAACTTGCTGACAAATTGCTTCTCTTCTA
>WWET01000059.1:750774-765110 GCA_011038615.1 Limnodynastes dumerilii
ATGGTTTTGCCCAGGTGTAACTTTAAGTTCTTATTTTCAGCCTCTGAATCAGGCCCATTAATTGCAAAATGACCATACCACTGCGCCAAACTTTCTGGAAGTACAGTGTTATTAATCAACGCAGTAATATATTCCATGGATGAGATATACCATAATTTGTATACAAGAGTCGAGTGTGATGGTGGAGTGGAACTTTTCCATTGTTTAGCGATTAATGTCTTGGCAGCATTACAACAATGCATCAAGAATTTGTCTACAGGTTTAGGGAGATAATCAAGTCATTTATGCAGCAAAAAAATAGCTGTATCATCTGGCAGTTGTATCTCTAACAGCCGTTGTATGAATTGAATAGTGTCTCTCCAAAACTGATCTATGATAGCTCAGTTTATGAGCTTAATAGCTGACCATTCCTCGTTATCCACAGGCATCCCAAGGTCCTCTTCCCAAGCCCTCTCGTGGGATTTGCGCTCAGATGTTGAGGGTTGGAGAATTGTGTTTTAAATCTGAGATATCAATCCCCTATGACCCACTGCATATATGCAGCATCGCTCAAATTGGGTCTAACATCTCAGTGTTTTAGAGTGGGGTTGAGTCTGAATAAATTTGCTAAATTGTAAGTAGAGGTAGAAAGTGGTGTTTGGAAGGTCATATTTATCTGAAAAAATCAGCAAATGTTTGGGGTGCAAATTGACAGAGAATACGGAGAAAACGATCCACACCTTTTCGAGTCCACAAATCTGCTGTGTTTGCATTAGATTTCGGGGGGAATTGAGGGTGGTGCCATAGTTAGAACGCTCAGTGTACCATCGTAGCTCTGGATCAGGCCCAATGTCTCTAGCCACCAGTAAAAGGCCTTTGCTAACTTTTAAAAGTGCTGTAAAAAAAGAGTGGAAAAAGGCTGCCTGGCCTGTGTTGGGTACATAGACATTTGCTAGTGTGATGTCGACAGATCTAATCTTACCTGTCAATATAAAGTATTGCCCATCCTCGTGCCCGTGATTTTGAAGGGGACAGATCACTTGAGTAGAATAGCAGTGGACAACGAGGGATGGTTCTCTGCTTTAAAATAATTTTCCTGCAAGAAAACAATATCAGCTTTAGCCTTAGAAACCGCATTAAATATCATAGATCTTTTTGTGGGGTATTTAACCCTTTAGTGTTATTTGAGAGAAATATCGGTGGCATGGTGGATGAATGAGGTAATTTGGAGAGACATTAGCCAAAGCTGGCACGTAAGGTAACCTAGAAGGGAGGAGGGTTGGGGAAGGAAGGGTGAGAAGGTGAGGGGGAAGTAAGTATGAAGAGAGTGGTAACTAGATTCACACAAAACCAGGTGTGTAGCTATTTGTTTGGGAGCCTTTCCACCAAATGGGTCAAAGGCTCAGGGGTGGGGGCTAGAGAGAGATTCAATTTGTTAAAGATATAAGAACTTAAATAACTCTATTCCATAAACAAAGGGTTAGTTTTAATTTAAATTCCCTTAACAAGGAGGGAAGGTGGAAAAGGCAGAGCAGAGGCACAGCAAGGAGACAGCTCCAGAGCACCACAGTGGAACTGATACCCTTAATAAAACAGCACACTAAATATCTTCAACCATGGGTAACAAAAATAACAGGAGGTACAACTATAATTCATTATATACTCTATGATACCATATGCTATTAATACAACTAATAGTCTAGTAAAGTTACGCGCTGTATGGGATCCCATACATTTCTTTTAAGAAAGGGGACCAAAATTAGTAAGAGGTACAGATAAGGTAAAGCAAAACAAACAAAGGAAGCAATACAGGTAAATAGAAGTCTTCATCCTTCCTCTGGAGTTCGAATTGCGTGGGAACATCCTCCTGCCTTAACTATCAAGCTAAAGAGAAAGCCTCAGCAATATCTGAAGCCATGATCCCGCAGGGCTTGAGTGATTCCTCTGAGTCCGCGCAGCTTGGCAATGGTGGAAGGCGCTAAGTCCTAATAAATCTGTAGCTTATATCCTTCAAAGAAGATGTTATCTGAATTCTGAATTGCAGCCACAACCTTCTCTTTTATCTTAAAGGATAGGAATCTTAAAATTACATCTCGAGGAGGGTCCCCTTCTTTTTGCTTTGGGCGTAGAGCTATATGTGTCCGTTCTATTACAAAGTTGTTGACTTCCAAGGATGGGAAAAGTGATCGGAATAAGGTTTGATATCTTTAGGCTCTACTGACTCAGGAACATTTATCACCCGGAGATTGTGTAGCCATTCTCTATTTTCCAAGTCTTCATTTTTATCCTTCAATGCTTCCAATTCTCTGCTCAAATAGTCAAGGTCTCTATCCGTGTCCTCCTGAAATTGGTTACGCAGAGATTAATATTTTTCTAGTGCCTGAGTGCGTTTGAAGAGATCAGAGATATCTTTTTGAAGAGCTCCTACTGTTTTCTGTATTTCTGCTGCAAAGGAGGTCTTGAGGTCCATTACTTAGGATTGTAGAGTGCGAAAGTCTTCTTTAGTGGACAGAACATTATCAGCCTCAATATCTTGATCTGAGGAATCATGTTGAGGCAAAGGAGGTGAGCCTTGACTCTGACTCTTTTCTTGTCTTCTAAAGTGGTGAGTAATTTCCCCTGTTCCGTTCTTTTTTTTTTGCTCTCACTGGGGTTTTATGAGAGCTCTTGGTAAATAAAGTATTGCTTTGGTAAAGTACAAGAAAGTTTAGCAAACTTTAGCAAGTAGCGTGGTTGTGTTTTAGGCTCTAACGGGGGTTCCCCTCTAAGATTATTAATGCATTATGATCTCAGGATAAAAACCAATAAGTCCCAATGCAATATTGTACATGTAGATAATAGTGCTGAGTCTGAAGAAAGCCGTTATGTGGCAGATCCTTAATGAGCTTGTGAGAATAATGGGTATTGACAGGTGCTGAAATCACTTGTTCCACCAGGTAGTGCCACAGGTATATCCTGTGCTTCAGTGCAGTGATGAATAAAGAAAAAGTCCAAAAGCTGGTATCCTAAATAGAGCCAACAGGGAACTCTCTCTGTCCTCAATACATACAGTGCCCAAGCAACATCCCCTGAATGTCCAGATTAGAACAGAGGTACCCCCCCAGTTTCCACTGGAGGGGCTCTAAATAGGAGTATTTCCAAGGCAGATAGGGCCACTGTTATGAATATGGTGCTGGTGCAGGGATTCAAATGGTACCCAGATGTCTGCTGCCTAATGTGCAGTCTGACCCAGGAGGACTCTCCCAGTGGTGCCCCTGTAGATGGTGTAAGTCTCTGGCCTCCTTCTGTTGTTATCTTTAAGGCCCGATCCTGCGGAAGCAGCGATGAAGAGCTGAAGCTGAGTTGGACTCACTCCACTACAGGGCGAGGACACAGATGCTGCCAGCTGAGTGGAGATTCCATATATGGCTGTGGAGCATTTCTTCTTCCTCCCAGCCTATTCAGAGAGGGACTGCCAGGGCTGGTGAACAGGTGCCCATTATTTTATGTTTATTTTTTTATTATATGCTTCCTCAGTGTCAGAGCTCCTAAGAGACGCGTCCATTCATGCCAGGATCCAAGCCACACACCTCGCTTCTATTTTGTTTGGAAGTGCTGATTGGCCATTATAGCCTATTGCAAGCTCTCTCTCTCTTTTTCTCAAAAAAACTAAAATTTTACAGAAAATTCCTAAAATATGCATACCAAATGGTTAATAATAAAGATCATTGAATTAAAAAGTTCATCAGTGGTTTATATGTACGTTTTCTCAATATGACTCTGCTTGCTGTTGGAAGCCAGTCCTTGTCTCAGCAGTCATCAATTCCTTACATTTTATGCAGCAGTATCGGAGCTGTTGACAGTGTAATGACCAGTGATAATTAAAAGTTCCACAACAATATTGTTATAGAAAACCCAATGCATTTTGTCCTGCAGCTAAAATAAGCAGCTCATGGACCTTATCGGAGGAATCATTAGTAATAGGCATGTTGATGCCAGGGTGATCTTTAAACTTTTCTGGTTTTATTAGAGACCTTTGTGATTGCTAAAACATTGAAATGCAACTAAAACATTTATGTTAATCAAACATAGTGGGAAAAAAATAACAGGACAAAAGCAGTACAGTAAACAACATATTGCTATGGCAACCACTGACTGCAATATTAGATCAAATATAACTCGGAGAAAGGGGGAATAAAACTAAGGTTGGAATAATAGCAAAAATAGGTAATGAGACAAAAAGTAATCCAATGTATATATTAGATTAACTATTAATGATCAAGGGACTGACTGTGAACATGAAATTGGTGGCAATTACAACTAAAGAACTAAGTTGTAAGAGGCATGGAAATCAGGTGGTTAGAGGCATTATAATACATAATATAACCAAAAATATAGAAAGATGTAATCCAATTATTAGATGAACTATTAATGATCAAGGGACTGACTGTGAACATGAAATTGGTGGCAATTACAACTAAAGAACTAAGTTGTAAGAGGCATGGAAATCAGGTGGTTAGAGGCATTATAATACATAATATAACATAACCGGTACTTTTGTCATTGTATATTTAGATGATATCTTGATTTATTCTCGCTCTCTCCAGGATCATCGTGTTCATGTCCGTCAAGTCCTTCTGAAATTACGAGAGAATCAACTTTTCGCTAAATTGGAAAAATGCGAGTTTGAGGTCACTGAAGTCCTCTTCCTTGGGTATCTCATCTCTCCCCAAGGTTTTGCAATGGATCCCGCTAAGGTCCGTGCCATTCTGGAATGGGCACAACCTACGGATCTACAGGCTATTCAAAGGTTCCTCGGTTTCGCGAATTATTACAGACGTTTCGTTCAAGCTTTTTCTGTTCTGGTGACTCCCATCTCAGATCTCACCAAGAAAGGCGCAGATACCTGCAATTGGCCTCCTAAAGCTGTGGAATCTTTCAAAAATCTAAAAGTTGCCTTTACTACTGCCCCAATTCTCCGTCATCCCAATCCTGATCGTCCTTTCATTGTGGAAGTGGATGCCTCTGACGTTGGGGCTGGTGCGGTTCTTTCTCAATTTGATCATTCGGACAACCGTCTTCATCCTTGTGCATACATGTCCAAGAAATTTTCTTCAGCCGAAAAGAATTACGACATTGGCAATCGTGAACTTCTTGCCATCAAGTTAGCCTTCGAGGAGTGGAGGCACTGGTTGGAAGGGGCTAATCATAACATCACCGTGATCACTGACCACAAAAACCTAGCATTCATCGAATCTGCTAAAAGACTCAACCCTCGCCAAGCCCGCTGGGCTTTATTTTTCACTCGTTTTTCTTTTACCATCACATACCGTCCAGGATCTCTGAATCGGCGGGCAGATGCCCTCTCCAGGTCCTTCTTATCTGAAGGAATGTCTTCCTCGTCTCCTCTGCCAATCATCCAACCTACCTCCATTATTGCCGGATTCACTCAAGATCTCCAATCTCAACTTATGCAAGTTCAACATTTAAGTCCCAAACATAAGCCTCCAAATCGTTTATTTGTTCCTGCTCCTCTCAGGATTAAAGTTCTTCAAGAATGTCACTCTTCTAAGTCTGCCGGTCATTTTGGGGTTCAAAGAACCTTATCGTTGCTCTCCAGATCTGTCTGGTGGCCCGCTATCTCCAAGGATGTCAGGGACTTTGTTACTACTTGTACCGTTTGTGCCCAGAATAAAACCCCCAGATGTTCTCAGATTGGTCCCCTCCTCCCCTTATCCGTTCCCACTCGTCCATGGACTCATTTGGCAATGGATTTCATTACTGACCTTCCTAAATCCTCAGGTTTTACCACCATTTGGGTCGTTATTGATAGATTTTCTAAAATGGCACATTTTATTCCGCTGTCCGGGCTACCTTCTGCCAAAATTTTGGCAGATCTTTTTGTCAAACACATCTTTAGGTTGCATGGCTTGCCTATGGACATTGTTTCTGATAGGGGTTCGCAATTTGTGGCTAAGTTCTGGAGGTCTGTCTGTAGTGCTTTGCGCATCAAGCTCAGTTTTTCTTCAGGTTACCACCCTCAATCTAATGGCCAGACTGAAAGGGTTAATCAGGTCCTTGAGCAATACTTGCGCTGCTTCTCTTCTTACTCTCAAAAAAATTGGGCAGATAATATTCCTCTGGCTGAGTTTGCTTACAACAACTCTACTCACTCTGCCACTAAAATCTCTCCTTTTTTTTGTCTTGCTGGTTTTCACCCTCGAGCCACTTCATTGCTCTCTCCCGAAATACCCTCTGATTCTGATGTTGTTCCTTTCACTAATCGTATCAGAATCATTTGGAAGAAAGTCAACAGAGCACTCATTAAAGCTGCCCTTGTGTCTAAAACCAGGGTCGATCAGCATCGCAGTCCTTGTCATTTCAGAGTAGGTAACAGAGTTTGGCTTTCTACAAAAAATATTAGACTGCGCCAAGCCTCATCAAAGTTAGGACCCCGCTTTATCGGTCCCTTTGTCATTACTCACAAAATTAACCCAGTTGCTTTCCGCCTTAAACTACCCTCCTCTATGCGTATCCCTAATACCTTCCATTCTTCTCTCCTGAAACCCTTTAGGGAGTCGAGAAAGTTCAAGAGCAGATCCATCTCCAGACCAGCACCGGTGCTAGTTAATGGCAGAGAAGAATTTGTTGTTGAGGAAATCCTGGATTCCAAATGGGTACGTGGTAGATTAATGTATTTAGTTCATTGGCAGGGGTATGGCCCAGAAGAGCGCCAATGGGTGCCAGACAAAAATCTTCATGCAGAAAAGATTATTCAGGATTTCCATACCAGATTTCCCAAAAAACCCAGTGCTAGGGGTCCTTTAACCCCTCGTCAAGGGGGGGTAATGTCACAGTCCGGCGCCTTGCTTCTCACTTACCTTGTCCTGGAGTCAGGACAGGGCTGCAGCCTTTTTCCTCCGGTCCCTCGGCGCTGTGCTCTCTCCGTTGTGCAGGCCCCGTTCTGCGCGCCACGCCTCCCCGCTCTGAGCGCTCGTTGCCTAGGAGACCTGACGCGCATTCTCCTCGGCTGTCGGGTTGGCGTCGGGACGTTGCCTAGCGCCCTGACGTCAGCCCATGGATTCCTATGGCGCCTTCCTTCCCGCTGCCCATTGGTTCCTGGTAGGTTTATAAGGCTCTCTGACGGTAGTAGCAGGCGCCGGTTATAGTTTCTTGTGCTTTAGCCTGCTCCTTCTTGCCTTGTGCCTCTCTTCCTGTATTTTCATCTGATTACTGAGTGTCCCGTATTTTGCCTCCCTGGTTCCTCTTTGTTCCCCATTGTTTGCTCTCCCTGCTCTCTACCTTATTGTATTCTCCTCTGTGTCATTATCCTTCTCTTTCCCTGGTTGATTGTAATTGTATCCCTCTGGGATTTTGCTGTCTGAGTGCGTGAGAGAGTCTCCTTGTCAGTCTTGTTTGTGGTGTCCAGTCCAGGTTTTCCCAGTCTTGTTTGTTATTTGTTTTTTGGAGTTAGTTAAGTCCAGTTCCTTCTGGTACTTCTGTTCCCGCTCGTTCCTTTTCTCTATCTCCCATTCCCTCTTGATCCTGCCTTTATTAACCATTTCCTCTCCCGAGCATTCTCTATAGGGCCGTATCCTGACGGGTTCCTACCAGCTCCAGACTATCCCCACCATCAGGGGCCCTAGCGAACATTCGGTCCGACTTCAGGCTCTACGCCCTGGTGAGTTGCTCGTCTTTCTTTACCGTACCCTGTGGTCACCCCGGTCCGCTACCAAGGTAACCCGGGGTACCATAACACTAGGCAGACTTTAGGCATAGAAGATGCTGGTGCTCTTCATGCGCTAATCAGCCTACAGAAAGAATCTACAGGAGTATGTATGGAATCTATTGATAATATTACTAAGATTATAAAAATTCCCAAAAAAGCATCTAATTTTTATCCGTTACAATATAAATATAACTGTATTGAGGCATTTTATCAGAAAACTCTTTCAGACTTTAGAAATATGTGCGATAAAGTAGAGCAACAACCTTTCAAAGACAATCTCACCATCCATGAAAGAGCGGCCCTAAGAGAGCTAAAAGATAACCATAATATAATAATTAAACCGGCAGACGAGGGGGAGGGGTGCCGTTGTCCTTGACAAATTAGACTACATCAAAGAGTCATTAAGACAACTGGATAACACTGACTTTTATAAGAAACTAGAGAACGTTCCATCAAAAATATAATATATTTATAGGAAAAGCAATGGATGATAATAAAATCACCAAAAGTACATGCAACTTTCTTACTGTCAAACATCCGATCATACCAACCTTTTACTACTTGCCTAAGGTTTACAAGTCAAGGACCAACCCCACCAGTAGACCCATTATCTCGGGGGTTGGGTCCTTGACTTGTAACCTATCTCACCTGATAGACTGCTATCTGCAGCCCTATGTAGTAAATTTAAAATCCTATGTCAAGGACACCACACACTTCCTCTCCCTACTGTCAGATGTAAAATGGCGTGACAACCTCCTTCTTGTAACCTGGGATGTAGAGTCTCTCTATTCTAATATTCCCCATCAAAAGGGCATTGAGACTATTGACCATGTGTTAAAGAGAGATGTAGAAATATCAAATGACCTCAGACTTTTCTTGGTTAATGTTGTTTCTTTTATTCTCACTAATAATTTCTTTACTTTTCACGGGTGTTTCTATTTACAACAGAGAGGGACCGCTATGGGGACTAGGTTCGCCACAAGCTATGCCAACTTGTATGCAGGGCCCATTTAGGACCAACCTAGTCACATACGGTCGCTATATTGACGATCTGTTTTTTATTTGGGATGGGGATGTATCTTCTGTTTCTTCTTTTTTACAACACCTTATTTCTAATTCCTTTGGTCTGAAGTTCACCCATACCGTTAGTTCAACAGAAATCAACTACTTAGATATCACTGTATTTATACAAGATGGCTCTATATGCACTAAAAATTACAAGAAGGAGGTTGACACTAGCCAGTTTTTGCACTTTAATAGTTGCCACCAAAAACCCTGGAAAGAAAATATTCCGAAGGGACAGTTCCTTTGCCTGAGGAGCAACTATTCCTCAGTGGAGGACTTTAGAGTGCAAAGCAGCTCTCTTAGGGACTCTGTTGTGAAGCAGAAATATCCTGCCTAAGTGGTAGATAAGGCTTTGCAAGATGCATTAGCCACCAATAGACATAATATCTTAAAACATAAAAACAAGGATGTTAACAAGAGACATGAAGATCTTATGTTTGTAACACAGTTCAACATGTGCTCACATGAGATCAGAAAAATCATAGGTGAGAATGCAAAAATATTAGAGGTATGATCCTGCTCTCAAAAACCTGGGATATACTAAACCCAAAACTATATTTAAAAAAACACGCAATCTAAAGAGTTTTTTGGTGAAAAGCCATCTCAAAAATACCAATCCAGCTACTAGCAACTGGTTATCTAATAAACTTGTAGGGAGCCGTAAATGTGGAAGATCCCCTATTCCTGCCATAAAACATGTGTTTTTCAGTGTGTTTTAAGTGTATAGTGTTATTACAATGCATTGATATATGATAGTTACCTGTACAAAAATATAATTAATATAAATATAATTTCCTTATGATTTAGACTTCTGTTATGAAACATACATTGTTATGTGTATTAGTGAAAAGGTGGTGTAATCAATTAAAATTGTTGCTGAAACAAATTAATAGTGTTGTTGAAATCAATAAATAATATTTGTTTAATTAATTATTTCAGTTGTGCAAATTAATAAATTCTGTTAATTAATGATTAATGTGCCTGAAAACTATTATTCTTGGTAATTCAATGTTATTTCATGGTGATTTCCAGCAAAATCGCACCTATTCCATAACGATTTGCTATTTGGCGATTTATAGGCGATTTCATGACGATTTGAAGGCGATTCATTGAAATCACCCTTTGTGAATACAGTGATTTGTATACCTACCATTGAAAAAAATCGGGACCGCGATATAGGAGACAGTGATTTTTTATCAACATGAAATCATGCGATTTAGAGCTTTGTGAATACCGCAATGTGACTTTTCAACCTCAAATCACGCGATTTGTGGCGATTTGACACAAATCGTTTTTTGTAAATGAGGCCCTAAGTTATAATTAATAATACATTTATATGTTGTGCACACTTTGGATATTACAAAGTAACTTCTTGGGACACTACAAAGCAATATTACAAAGTAACTCTTAAAACACAAATGAGAACTACAAATATAAAGTTCGTAACTATGCTCGTTGCCACACACAATTAAGGAATCACCTGTGGGACCTGCATTTAAAGTAACTTGACAGATCTACCTAACACTTGCTCTCTGATGAAACCTGCTGTTGCAGGAGAAACGCGTAAGGCCTTTGCTCCATTCTCTTTTAATTGCCAGAGCCAGCACACTACTTTCCCATGCTCAGCTGACCCTCTTTTGTATTTTGACTGACCCAGCGGCTGATTTACATTGCTTACTAGAGCAGCCGACATTGGACATTACTGCTGCTGTTATTTCATGGTGATTTCCAGCAAAATCGCACCTATTCCATAACGATTTGCTATTTGGCGATTTATAGGCGATTTCATGACGATTTGAAGGCGATTCATTGAAATCACCCTTTGTGAATACAGTGATTTGTATACCTACCATTGAAAAAAATCGGGACCGCGATATAGGAGACAGTGATTTTTTATCAACATGAAATCATGCGATTTAGAGCTTTGTGAATACCGCAATGTGACTTTTCAACCTCAAATCACGCGATTTGTGGCGATTTGACACAAATCGTTTTTTGTAAATGAGGCCCTAAGTTATAATTAATAATACATTTATATGTTGTGCACACTTTGGATATTACAAAGTAACTTCTTGGGACACTACAAAGCAATATTACAAAGTAACTCTTAAAACACAAATGAGAACTACAAATATAAAGTTCGTAACTATACTATGCTCGACACACAATTAAGGAATCACCTGTGGGACCTGCATTTAAAGTAACTTGACAGATCTACCTAACACTTGCTCTCTGATGAAACCTGCTGTTGCAGGAGAAACGCGTAAGGCCTTTGCTCCATTCTCTTTTAATTGCCAGAGCCAGCACACTACTTTCCCATGCTCAGCTGACCCTCTTTTGTATTTTGACTGACCCAGCGGCTGATTTACATTGCTTACTAGAGCAGCCGACATTGGACATTACTGCTGCCTGGAACGAACATCAAAAGGCTCGCTAATAGCCAGAGGGAGTGACGTTTCCCAACGTTGCCGCCGGACCATTCGGCTGAGGCTTTCAGGCAGTGCAGTGATCATTATCCCCTCCTCTCCGTGGCAGCACGTGGACCTGTCGGTTTGTTTATTCTACCAGCGGCAAGCAGTATTGGAGACCCAGAATCATATCTGCTCATAAGAGCGCTTGGTAACTATACCATTTATCATCATTGCCGTTTTACATATCCATCATCATATGTTATTCACTGCAGCTGCTTGGTACTCACTGTCTTATATACATTTACATCCTGTGAGCGCGCTTGGGCAGCTATATTGGATTACAGGATCTTCATCCTAAAGAGACAAGCATTTGTTTCTATTGTACCACCCACCAATGAACTATTAACTTTATCTTTGGCTGATATTTCATGAGATACATGTTTTTATTCCGCTCGAGACCACCCTTAGCATAACATTGGGATTTGTTTCCATCTACTTTTTTGTGCTGCACATACCCCATTATAGGGGCTATTATCACGAACTGATCTAATTATCTAATGCAATATTATCTTTTTGTATTATCTGTATTGATCATGTTAGATTGATTTGTCTGACTTTGATATTTTTATTGTGTTATTTTTAGAATAAATATTTTACATTCTCCAAATGCTCTTTCTTCTATATCTTTTTGGCATTATAAGGGCTGGTCCCCCTTAAGTAGCTGCTGGGGGGTGTATTATAAATTATCCGGGTAATATATATATTTTTGAGTGCTGTTTTATCTCTTTTGTCAATAATATATAAGTATAATATATTTCAGGGAGTAAATGCCAGTATAGAGGAAACATCATAACATATAAATGTAGTGTGTTGCTAAAAGCTAAAAACACTGTGCACTAGACATATAAAATCATGTGAACAGAATTGATGGTACAAAAAGAAAATCTGCTGTTAGAAATATAGAGGTGAGGAACTTACATATTCAGCAAATATCAAGATATTATAGACAGCAGTGTGTTTTAAAGTAACATGCTTTTGAAACGATTATTCACAAGATTTCACCATATTTTTTATTATTTCTTCTCCCAGTGTTATAGTACACTTTCTGTCCTCTTCTTTATGACTCATACTCTTTAATCCTATTTCCACTTGTAACCATTATTTGTCATCCTTGTATTCTTACTTTTCTGCCCACTGTGGTACTGACCACACCAACATGTGATTCACCACCCCATGACTATTTTCAGCTGCAGGCAGGGCCGGACTGGCCATCTGGCATTTCTGGCAAATGCCAGATGGGCCGATGGGTGTCAGGCCGGTCACAGCACTGCTGAAGAAAGTGCTGCGGCTGCTGAACATAGGAGACAGTGTTATAAAAGACGCACAGCCAGCAAATAAGCCGAGTCACCTGCCCAGGAAAGGACTGTCCTTAAGCTGGATGCTAAACTAAGCTTTTAAATAAAATAAAAAATGCTTACTTTAGCCTTCAGCTATAGCACAGGCTGTTCCTGTGCTGTGCGGGTGCCGCAGAGCTGATAAGGTCTCACAAGATTAACGACATCATCAATCTCGTGAGACATTTCAGAGCTGTGTGGGAGCTGCTGCACAGGAGCCTGGAGGACAGCGAGGAGGTGAGGACTCAGCAGGGGTTGGTGAGTTCTATATTATAAGTACTGTGTTTGGTGTACTTATGTGTTATACTGCCTCTTCCAGAATTCAATTACAAATAGGTATTAAGATATCCATTCTGTCTTGACTGACTAACATGAATATAGAAAGAAACAAGTTTAAAAAAGTCATAGACATTCATTTATTTTTTTATATATTTTGTTTTTGAAATACACTATTGACAACTTTAATATAAATATAAATTTATTCAGGAAAGGGAGTAGGGGAGTATTTTACTAGGTATAGTTAAAAATCAACATGTGTACCAGAAACAAATAGCTAAAAAGCATTTAGAGATGTGAGGCCGGATCTAGAAGTAAGACCGTCAGGTCACTTATACACGCAAGGTGCGTAAGTGGCCTGACTTGACTGGCAGGGACCCTCCAGATGTTACGCAAGGGTTGTGATAGTAACCCTAGCATAGCAACATTCATACGGCAACATTCATACTTTGTTCCGCACAAGCCCACTCTCCTCTCTCTCTCGGACGGACAGACCTCCACACATACGGAAACCGTGTGGGGCTGTGGATTCGGTCCATGGAGCTTATCTTGGCAGTCTGTTGTCCACCCCAATTAATCGTTTGTTCAAAGTGCTCACATGCTTAATTTTTTGTGAACTATACATACATAAACAAACACACACACACACACATACATACACACAGACAAACTCACAAACTTACACACACAGACATACATAAGCACACACACACACACACACACACAGACATCCTTACGCACATACATACACACACAGACATACACACAGAGACATACATACACACATGCACACACAGAGACATACATATACACACATACACACACAAATACACACATAAACACACAGAAATACATACACACAAACATACACACACACACAGACATACATACACAGACACATCACAAACACATAATACACACACACAGAGACACACATACACAAACAACACACACATACACACACAGAAATACATACACACATAAACATACATACACACACACACACACATCACAAACACGGAGAGACATACATACGCACACACATACACAAACCCATACACACACATACATACGCACACACACACACACACACACACACACACACATCACAGACACACACACACACACACATCACACACATTTCAGACACACACACACGTATCTCTGAGGGCCCCTGTGACGCTCGGCACATCCTTCTGGTCGCTGCGATTGGCAGTGTGACAAGATTGCGTTGCAGTGACTGAGGTTTGTCGTCTCTGTGTGACAGGAGTGAGGTGTTAATTATTCATATGTGTCACCGTTATTACCGGGTATCAGGAATAATTCATGAGACAGGCGCCCGAGCGTCCAATCACACGCCGGCGCGTCTAATTATCATTATCACTTATTTATACAGCGCCTCAAATTCTCCACAGCACTTTACAGAGAACATTACACACTCACACCAGTCCCTGACCCCCCACACACACACACACATTCACCACACACACATACATACATACA
>WWET01000059.1:765524-778519 GCA_011038615.1 Limnodynastes dumerilii
TTTGGAGACTTGGGGACCTCTGCTGGGGGTGAGCTCTCAATTTAATAAAAATACATGATATATGATCCATTTGTGACTCTGACAATTTTAGAGTTAGGACCAAAACAGAGAAGCCTTGTTAGTGGCTTATCATATATTTGTATAATGTATGTAACAAATTCTCTGACTTTTATTTAAAGATTAAATGTTATGGTTCATTGCTTGTTAATTTCAAGAGTGCTGGGGTGCCTTTTGTGTATGTATATATTTATGTGATGTGGTAACATCCTGTGCAGGAAAACTTTTTGATTCTTTGCAAACAATAATGTTGCATCACTTAGCAACAATAGCAACCTCACAAGTATCCCTGACTTGTGTAGCTACGTCAGTTATCAGTTGCTAAATGACATGATCACATGAACAATTAGGGCCTTACCATAACCATAAACTCATACTGCCTGCAAAAACTGTAATAGATATATATGAATGAAAATAATGTGTATAATCTGTATTAATTGTTGTGTTGTTTTTTTATTAAATATTATAGTTTTATACATTTTCCCATCAGTGTGAAATATTTTTTTGCTTGAGCCCTACAGCAGGTGGGCCTGCGGGCTTTAAATGCCAGGTCTCATTTTTAGTCCCAGTCCGGCCCTGGCTGCAGGCCCACATTGCCCTTAAGCAGCACCTTGATTGGCTAGCAGTATTTAACAAAATATGTTTCAATATACATTTACTAAATACTTTATTACTGTAAATTGTTATCTATTGCTTTTATAATATAGCCACGTCATTAGTAGGTATACATTACTGGCACATCAATAATGGAAACATGTTATCAATATTTTCAAACCTCTCAGTCAGCTCCAAACATGCTCTTACTCTACTTCATTCAATTTATGCATTGCTGTACAAACATCTTTTGTAGAATTCCCATATTGTGCTCTAAAATATCCTTTTTTTGTGACTGTACTTTATTATAAATATTGATTTCTCCAGTGTTTAATGAAGAAAGCCTCGCTTCATAATATTAAATTATAATAGTGTATTTGTATTAAATTGAGTTCTCTAAGAAAGTATACTCAGCGATTTAATTTTCTTTTGGCAATGACATATTAAGTGATTAAGTGATGCTAGACAATAATAGCTTTTCTTTTATTATTGTAGGATATATGTGAAGGGATGTAGTTGCCACTGCAATGGCCCATTTTCAACACTGATACAGTATAGCCGAAAACTTAATTGCAGCTGTATCAGAGCCAACACTCGATTATCTTATTTTGGCATCCTTTTCTGGTTAGTAAGAAAGTTAAGAATAGGTGGCAGGAATGGGATGATTAGGGTTAGGCTCAAGAACACTTACCTGTCACCACTGGACTCTTCACACACATGCAAGGGTAACAGGGGAAGTTTCTTGGTAGGCTGGTACCCTTTTGAGACAGCCCGGAGTCTGCCTTTATGTCAGCAGATCAGCAGCAGCTGCTGCGTTCCATTCATTGGCCCAATGCAGGTCCTGTACTGCGGAGGCCTCTCAGTAAACACACTTCACCTGAGAGGCCTCTACAGTAAAGGACCAGAATTGGGCCAATGAGTGAGACACAGCAGTTGCACAATGATTGGCAGCCAAGATTGGCTGCCTGTTATCTAATGGGATGGAGGCAGCCTTGTGACTGGCTGCCTTTTTCTTTGTAGCAATGTCTGGAACCACCTCTTGGCAACAGTAAGCTGATCCCTCTTTGTCTCTGCGGAGCTGCTGACTACTGTGATCAGGTACAAGAGTGTGTGTATATGGAGTGTAATGTGTGTGTGTGTGTGCATGTGTATGGAGTGCACTGTGTGTTTATGTATCTGGAGTGCAGTGTGTGTGTGTGTGTGTGTGTGTGTTTGTGAGTGTGTGTGTGTATGTGTATGTGTATGGGATGCACTATATGTATGTATCTGGTGTGCACTCTGTGTGTGTGTGCACTATGTATATGTATCTGGAGTATGCACTCTGTGTTTGTGTGTGTGTATATGGAGTGTAGTGTGTCTGTGTGTGTGTGTGTGTGTGTGTTTGTGTGTATCTGAAGTGTAGTGTGTGTGTGTGTGTAATATCTATCTGGAGCACAGTGTGTGTGTGTGTGTGTGTGTGTGTGTGTGTGTGTGTGTGTGCACAGTATGTGTATCTATCTGTAGTGCAATGTGTATTTGTGTGTGTATGGGATGTACTATGTGTATGTCTCTAGAGTGCACTGTGTGTATGGGATGCACTATGTGTATGTATCTGGAATGCACTGTGTGTGTGCACTATGTGTATGTATCTGGAGTATGCACTGTGTGTGTAGTGTGTGTGTGTGTGTGTGTGTGTGTAAAAACAAGTAATGCACAGAAAGTGCTTAAGGGATTTGGTAGTATAAGAACAGCAGCTGTGTGTGGGGAGAGACCTGCCCACTCTCCCATACAACAAAGTATATAAAAGCAAAAGGAAACCACAGCGCTAAGGTCACAAATATACTAAGAATTCACCAATTTTGAGGAAAGAAGTGAGAACGAGCAGCAGATAGTTATAAATTTAATATAAACCTAGATAAAACAAGTATTAAATAAATTAAATTAAAATAACGAAACACATAACAAAGAAGCACTGTAAAACAATAGCCTGGGTATGCATGGGTAACTTGATTAAGGTCCTGTAACAAGGAAGCTTGTAGAGAGGATGTAATGAAGTATAATTTCCAGGCTGCGGAACTAAGTCATTGAAATCCAATACAAGGGCATATCTGATGTTTTGCCAGAACGGAATGCTCCGTAACGCGGAGTACACGGTTAATAGCTCAGGCTGTGTAAAGCATTGGATGTAATATTGCTGCACAGCTGGCAGTGTGAAGAAATAATAATGTCCACTCCATTGATTTAAGGCAATTATGTGCCCGTTATACAGATGATACTGCAATAGTGATCTCCCGTAATACTCATAGCTTCTGCTAGTAGCAAGAGCCACAGATGGTCCAAGGAAAGGCAAGAAACTTGCTCTACGGGACGGAAGATGGTATGCCATAGCGGAGGCACCGTGGACGCTGGATGGAGGACTGAAGGAACCACGTGCAACAAAGCTAGTAGGCGTTCCCTGACGCGTTTCGTCTCCAACTGAGACTTTCTCAAAGCGGTAGGTGAGTATGTGTTGATCCAACCTCTATTTTATCCATGGCAAACAGGTGATCGTTAATTAATTATGCACGGCAAAGGACAAAGTTTCTTTTTCTGAATCCAGATACATGTAACATTTAGAAATTCCATTGCTCGCAATATTGATATGTCCCAGCCAGGAATACTGAAGACGTGGCATGTTACAGTTTCAATAAAATTAAACAAATCGTAAACAATAAAGATAACGGTAAATAAGTAAAAACAGCTGCTCGGCTCAAATTCGAAACAAAGTTTCTTTTATGTTACCCATAAGTAACATTCACATTTCAATTTAGTAATACTCCTCAAATGTTCATATGTATTGTGGGGGAAACTGATCTATAATTTCTAAATACCATATGTTGATAGTAAATAACACTGTTTGTTTCTCAAACAAATATAGAATGTTTAAGGTCAGTATATAAGAAATAGAGACAAATAAAAACAAATAAATTTGTTTATATGACTTTAACTCTATACAAAATAGAGGATAAGGGAAAATAATCATTAGTGAATAAGAAAGATTACCAATAATTAGGTGTGGCCAAAGCAACTGTATGGAACATTCTTAAAAAGAAAGAACGCACCGGAGAGCTCAGCAACACCAAAAGACCCGGAAGACCACGGAAAACAACTGTGGTGGATGACAGAAGAATTTTTCCCTGGTGAAGAAAAACCCCTTCACAACAGTTGGCAAAACTGAGAACACTCTCCAGGAGGTAGGTGTATATGTGTCAAAGTCAACAATCAAGAGAAGACTTCACAAGAGTGAATATAGAGGGTTCACCACAAGATGTAAACCATTGGTGAGCCACAAAAACAGGAAGACCAGATTACAGTTTGCAAAATAACGTCTAAAATAGCCATTACAGTTCTGGAACAACATCCTATAGACAGATGAGACAAAGATCAACTTGTACCAGAGTGATGGGAAGTGAAGAGTATGGAGAAGGAAAGGAACTGCTCATGAGCCAAAACATACCACCTCATCAGTGAAGCATTGTGGTGGTAGTGTCCTGGCATGGGCATGTATGGCTGCCAATGGAACTGGTTCTCTTGTATTTATTGATGATGTGACTGCTGACAAAAGCAGCAGGATGAATTCTGAAGTGTTTCAGGCAATATTATCTGCTCATATTCAGTGAAATGCTTCAGAACTCATTGGACGGTACTTCACAGTGCAGATGGACAATGACCCAAAACATACTGCAAAAGCAACCAAAGAGTTTTTTAAGGCTAAAAAGTGGAATGTTATGCAATGGCCAAGTCAATCACCTGACCTGAATCCGATTGAGCATGCATTTCACTTGATGAAGACAAAACTGAAGGGAAAATGCCCCAAGAACGAGCAGGAACTGAAGATATTTGCAGTAGAGGCCTGGTGATGTCTATGCCTTCCAGACATCAAGCTGTAATTGACTGCAAAAAATTTGCAACAAAGTAATAAAAAGTTAAAGTTTGATTTAGGATTGTTTAGTTTGTTCCATTACTTTTGGACCCTTAATTTATATAAAAAAAATGTGGAAATGCTGGCTGCCTTTATGAAAATATTAGCGGCAGCCAGCTCTATACTGCAGGTGGGGTGGGGGGTAGCATGCAATAATAGGACTGTCAGTGATTGACATCTATGATCCACCTATGAACAGTGATACTATGCTGTTCATAGGTGAATCAGAGATGTCAATCAGTGCCTCAGTCACGGAGCAGAGGAAGCATTGTCACGCACAGAGAAGACAGAGAGAAGAAAAGAATTAGGGATTTTTAACAGTAAAGCATTTTAGGTAACACAAGGAGACTGAATAAAAAAAGAAGACAGGGCAGTGACAGGAAAGAGGGATGGAGGAGATTAGAGGGAATGCAGAGACAGGGGGCTGGGATAGAGAAGGGATACAGAGACAGGGCAATGACTGGAAAGAGGGATGAGGGAGATTAGAGGGAATGCAGAGACAGGGGGCTGGGATAGAGAAGGGATACAGGGACAGGGCAGTGACTGGAAAGAGGGATGAAGGAGATTAGAGGGAATGCAGAGACAGAGCACTAGGATAGAGAAGGGATATAGGGACCAGGCAGTGACTGGAAAGAGGGATGGGGAACATTAGATGGAATGCAGAGAGAGGGTGTTGGGATAGAGAAGGGATACAATAGAAAAGTACTTGGACAGTAGAATCAAGAGAATATGGCTAGATTTTGTGGACAGACTGGTGGGTTATAAAGGAAATAAGAGTGGTGGAAAAGTGGAGGGAGACTGGGAAAAAAATCTATTATATATAATAGATATTATATAATATAATATCATTTTTATTATCTATATCTATATGAGAATAAAAAAGTGTGACCCTGTGTATATGGGATGCACTATGTGTATGTATCTGGAGTGCACTGTATGTGTATGTATGTATGTATGTATGTATGGGGGGTGCACTGTGTGTGTATATGTATATGGGGTGCACTGTATGTGTGTATGTACATGGGGTACACTATGTGTATATGCATGTGAGGTGCAGTGTGTGTGTGTATATGTATATGGGGTACACTGTGTGCGTGAGAGAGATATATTATAGAAGAAAAAACTAGTAAGCACTATATTATACACCAAAAATAAAATGCACAAATAAATTAAAGTTGCCCTAGTTATTACAATATGATCATATCTCTTTATTAAATTAAATCACAATACCATAAAACATATACACTCATAAAACATCGTCAGTCCTGTACTATATAGAAACACTCAATGTTTAGAAGAAAAGACAAACAATAGAAGGATAAACTCATACAATGCTCCTGGAAATGTGGTTTCCCATATTTGGTATAGACTCATTGGTATCCCATACTCTCTGTACCTCCAGTATTGGACCTAGTTAATAGTTTACCTCCAAATACTCAGGGGGTGCTGCCCGTTGAATGTGTAACATTCTATAGTTTAGGGCAGGCGCTAATATAACTGTGCTAATCCCGCCTACTTTCTGGTTGGCCCCTTCTAGAGTTTATTTGGTCCCGTCCACATGGGGCCTCTTTCAGCATTTTTTCGAGAGCCACTTTATTTTCCCAATCTGCCCCTGTTGTTGTTGCTGTTGTCCAGAAACTGCTGAAAACTGTTGCTGTAGTGCCGCAAACTTAAATGCCAAAAGTCAAATCACTGAAGTGACGAAATTTACCTGTTGCTTTTTTTAACAGAGAACTGAGTCTAGACTTCTGCAAATGCTGCATTTTCCGATCTCTGGGATCGAAGTAAAACCCTGTAATTTGCAACCATGCATCCAACGCATTCCCAGTACAGATGTGGATCCTCTGGATATAGATTTGGAAGCCTTTACGATGGTGGGAAAGGACAAGGAAAAGCATTCAGATTTACAGCAAGAGCATGCTAAGAACCAGTCTGCATCCAGACTTATGAGCCATCCCCATTTTAAGTGAGAAAGGTGTAGAATTCTTAAGGTAGAATTCAGCAATCATAATTCTGTGTGGATGTAGAGTATGTAGAGTAGTGCATGTTCCCTTGTCTGCACGGAGAGTGTCCAACCATGACACCATGAATTGAACACATTTAATTGAGCAGTATTAGGATTGTTCACCTATGACTATGGCAAAAATTCTGAACGTTCAATCAAGTGAGCATCCCAAATGATAATAGAATATCATATGTATTTGTCATTTAGGAATTTATAATTTATATATATTGTATAATATGCATCAATTTTAAAGACCATAAGTACCTAATTAGGCCTCCAGGTATTTAAGGTTTATACTGTATTTTGAAGCACTCACAGACATTTTATGTATTTCCTCTCCAAGATAGATGGTAAGGTTTAAAAAAGAAAAGTTTTGTGCTGTTTTTTTCTGTTATTACTTTTAAAATGATAGATTTTTTTAAATGTATTAAGTTTTTTTTTTTTTAAACTTTCTTTTATTGAAGCAGCAAATACAGAGAAAGGAACATCAGCTGTAAACATACAAAAGCTGCTATAGTATCTTTAAAGTTATTACAGCAAGGTGAACAATAGAGTAGCGTAGCACAGTCATAGATGTAACCTGTAATAAAGAAGGGGGAGGGGGAGGGGGGGGAGATCAATAAGCTTATGGGCATTGGATCGGGCGAGTTATTGGAGATACACGGTTAAGGGGCGAGTTATTGGAGATACACGGCTAAAGGAGGTTAGAGATGGAGGCACACGATTAACTAGGTTGCAAGTTTATCCCCCATGGGGGCTGGGCGGGAGATTGTAAATTAAACCAAGGGGTCCACACTTTGTAGTAAGCGTCCTCTGAACCCTTCAAGTAGGCCGTCGTTTTTTCCATGCCTGCAACAAACCAAATATACGAGGTTAGGGCGCGTAGGGAAGGGGGCTGACTGCTTCCAGGCTTTAGCAATAAGACATTTGGAGCCAAAACATGCGAGGCCAGTTTACGGGATGAGGTGTCTGTGTCGGGAATGGGGTAACATAATAGGTAAATCCAAGGATTTCTAGGAGGCGAGCATGGGAGAAGGGCCATTAAGAGGGAGCGAACCATATTACAGAATGGAGTTAAAGTAGGGCAGGTCCACCATATGTGAAGGAGCGATCCAACCTCTCCACAACGGCGCCAGCACTGGGGGGAGGAAGAGGGGAAAATCTTTGAGAGACACTCGGGGGTGAGGTACCACCTATAATAAATTTTGTACGCGTTCTCTTTGATTTTAGTACAAATGGAGGATTTAGCCACGTTTTGGCGAACGTCCTCCCAGGGCTCATCATCGTCGGGGCAGGGACCCAGGTCTCTCTCCCAATCTCTTTCGTGCTTGTCCTGAGGGCCAACATGGGTCTCTAACAGGATGGCATAAAGGGCAGAGATCATGCCCTGGCGGAGAGGGGCTGTCAGACAGAGAGTTTCAAAAGCGGATGGGGAAGAGAGACAGGCCTCAGCAGGGAGAGAGAGCAAAAAGTGCCGGAGTTGAAAGAAGTGGAAAGGATTAGGGATAAATTCGGGAAATTTCTGGAGGAGGGAGGAAGTGGTGAACCACTCATCTCCCTCTGTGAGGTCCTGAGTACATCTAATTCCAAGGCGCCTCCACGGGCGAGAGAAGGCTTTTGACTGTCCTGGAGGGAAGGCAGGGTTATCCCAGAGGGGTAATAGGGGGGAGATCAAGGGGGGAGTCTACGTGGGGTCTACACGAGTCCCAAATGGAGGCCGAGTGAGCAAAGAGAGCATAGAGGGTGAGCGACCGGCTCGCGGAGTCCCCCATATAGACTATAGCGATGACAATCCCAGGTAAGTGGATTCAATATCCACCCAAGCTAACCTACCCGGGGGTGCGTAAGAAGCTACTATGTGGCTAAGTTGGGAGGCCTGCTAATAGAGCTTAAGATCCGAAAAACCCCTACCCCCCTGAGTAGTAGGTTTCATAAGCAGCGCTAAACGGGTTCGGGGGGGCGATGATTCCATATAAATCTAACCCAGCAGCGTTGAATAGATGCGAGTGTAGCATTCAGAACTTTTACAGGAAGGGTTTGGAAAAGGTATAGGAGCTTGGGAAGGAGGGTCATTTTAACCGCTATAATCCTGCCCAGCCACGACAGCAGTAGGTCCCTCCAGGAGAATAGTTCGGAATTAATCTTACCTATAAGGGCAGGGTAATTGGCTGCATTTAACGAGTGGTAGGAATTTGTCAGAAATACACCTAGGTACCGCAATTTGGATCGCTGCCACTTAAAATGGAAAGTAGTTGTAAGATACTGGCTCTCCAATGGGGAGGTGTTTAAAAGGAGTGCTTCAGATTTGGACAAATTAATTTTATATCCTGACAGCTGCCCATATTGTTGCAAGATAGCAAACAGGTTTGGTAGGGAAATTCGTGGATTGGTCAGGGTAAGCAGCACGTCATCTGCGAAAAGAGATTGTAGTCCTGATGCCCAATTTGGATACCCGATATATCTGGTGACTGGCGAATAGCCGCTGCTAGGGGTTCGAGGGCCAGGGCAAAAATTAGAGGGGAGAGGGGGCAGCCCTGTCTGGTACCATTGCTGATGTGTAGCACCGGTGAAGGGGAAAATGTATTAAGTTTTTTTAATAAAGGACAAAAAAAAGAACTGGAGTAGTTATGGAAAAGTGATTGTTTTAATAGTGTTAAAATTACCCATAAATAAAAGAATGGCAGGTTTAGGACCATAAGATCACATAACAAATGACACTTAGATTATATTACCAGCCCAATTAATTTTGACAGTTACTATCAATACTAAATAACAAATGTCAACATGTGCTAGCAAACATTAAATGTTCATAAAAAAAATTCATGGTGGTTAATTTATTGTGCAGTAGCTCTTAACAAATATTCAAAAGTTCCAGGCTCATGGCAGCTTGGAAATGTAAATACAAGAAATTGGCAACTTGTTTACACTGTTATGGTATCTGAAAAATGTATTTACTACTAGTCTTGCAACTTCTTACTACTGAATGTAATTTTCACGTATTAATTTTTCAGGCCAGCGTAGTAGTTTACTGCCCTTCAACATCCTTTCCTCCTGTAGAGAATAGGAGTGTAGTATAGCAGTGCTCCATACACCGGTGTGCGATGAGAAGTTTGTAGGTGTGCCACGGGCAGGGGCAGATACAGGGGGGGATCTGCCACTGCCCATTTTGGACTGGCCTGCCGGGGAAATCTCCAGTGGGCCCCGATGCCTGCAGGTTCCACTCCTTATTGCAAGGGGTTCTACACTTAGAACCCCTGCAAAGAGCTAACTGTGCTATGCATAGCCACAGCACTAACCAAATAACACTAACATGACTAAGGTCACATCAGCATCATAATTCTTCAGAGAGTGCGCTGTGGGGAAGAAAGGAAGGAGAGCAGAGGTAAGTGTACTGAGTACTTAAATAAAGAAAGAAATGAGTTGGGGAATGGGGATTTGCTGTATATGGAGGGGGAACAAAGGCTGGGTGGACACACATAAGGAGGGGGCAATAAGGCTGAATGGACACATACAGAGGGGCAATATTGCTATCTGGACACAGAAGGAGGGAGTAATAACACTGAAAGGACACAGAAGGGGGCAATAAGGCTGGATGGACACACAAAGGGGGGCAATAAGTCTGTCTGGATACAAAAAAGGGGAAATAAGACTTGCTGGACATAGGGGCTGATTCAGAGATGCGATTGCGAAAAGATCGCAAATATACGCATCTAAGGTTAAGATCTTAGCAGGTTCCAGCCCACTGCATAAAGAGTCACTCCCCTTGCAAACAGCGGTGGATCTTAAACTTAGACCACCATTGACTAGCCCTAACTCTGCGCTGGCAGTTGAGATCTTAAGTGACGTAGTAGCGTATATTTAAGATCCCAAGTGTCAGCCCGCGCCCACTTTCCCTCATTTCCCTGCCTCCCCCCGCCCATTTCCATGCAAATCCTTAAGATCTTAAAGATTCGCAGCACTTAAGATCTTAAGTGCTTGCGATCGATTCAAACTTACGCTCTTAGCGAATTTACGCTCCTAACCGCTACGTACATGGCGTTGCACTATTACTACGCATGCACAGTTTTGCGAATTTTCTAAGATCCTAAATATACGCTCCTAAGTGCCGTGGAAATCGTATCTCTGAATCAGGCCCATAAAGAGCATGCAATAAGGCTGAATGTACACATAGAAGGAAGGGGCAATAATGCTGAATGGACACCAACAAAGAGGCAATAGGACTGGCTGGACATACAGAAGAAAGGTGTAATAAGGCTGTTTGGACACACAGGTGCAGGGGGACAATAAGGCTAACTGGACACAAATAAAGAGGGGACAATGAGGTTGGATGGACATAAAAAGAAAGGGCAATAGGGCTGAATGGACAAAGAAGGGAAGGTCTTTGGTGTGCCAAGGGTGAGAAAAGGTTGAGGAGCACTGTAGTATAGAACACTGATGTTCTGTAAGCTAACACTTGTTAGGTAGAATATTGTAAAGCCTATATTTACTGTGTTCGGCATTAACAATAATCGTAAGCCTAATTATTAATTAGTCTAATTTCTTAACTTTGAATGATGTCGCTTTAGTGGAAGTCAGCAGGACACAGACATCTCCAGTAGTGGGAGAAGAAGACAGAATGGTGTAGCAGAGGAAGACAGGATGAGAGAGTAGATAAGTAGAAACAGAGCAGGAAGAATAAATATACAGAGGAATAGGATGGGAAACAAGAAAAACAAGTGGACAGAACAGAATATATGAAGAATGTATGCAGGGACAGGAAGGAAGAAAAGAGAATAAGACAAAGCGGAGGGACAGACAGAGGGAGTGGACAACACAGAGAGGAGGGACAGAAAGAGCATAACAGCGTGAAAAAACACAGGAGCAGGAAGGAATCCCTTTCGGCAATGATAGAGTTAAAAGAAATGTCACCGACTTATATATGTTACATGTTGGATATCAATATTTCTTCAATAGAATGAAGCTGCCTGATTCTGCATTACATGCGGAATTTAGCCGCGGGGGACTGACCCCATCACTATACATGCAAAATAAGTATGTTTGATGTGCATAGGCATTTAAATTGAACAGTAAGGACTAGGCTGAGGCCTTATGTAGAATTTAGTATTCCGGATGCACAGAGATGAATGCAGAATACTTAATGTAGGGTCCTGGCCATGGAAATATATACCGCAATACAGAAATGTAGGGGGAGTGCCATGCACTAATGCATGTGGGATTTTGGATACCAAAATTTGTACGTTAGCCTCCGCAATGGAGGTTAATGTATGGATTTATTGCTTTATTCTGGAGCTGTGAGGATGTGCTCCTACAACTCCCTAAATGTTAAACCACCAATGCCTGACCAGACACCCCACATCATGCATGAATAGAAATAACGACACAACAACCATTTGGAATTTAAAATGGGGCAGAGTTTTTTAATTGTATGAATTGATTAAATGACTTAAATGAAGTAAAGGTGGCGACCAATGAAGGTGGGAGGTCAGCAGCAAGAAGCGCAAGGCTAACAGAGGGCAGGAACCCCCTGCCCTCGGCTCTCCGGAGGAAATAAACAAGGTAAGCACACACCCCTGTCATACCTGCACACCCCGGGGGTAACCGGGGAGGCAACCGGGAACACTAGCCACACCTCAAGCCCAGGGCTTAGCGCCATAACTTGCTGGCCGCCCCACCGAAACCGCCAAAGCCAGGCCGGCACGGTTCCTGGCCCACCACCTAGATCTTCTAACACCCTTAACAACTGTCTAACAAACCTATCTAACCCTTCGTCAGAGAGATGCACTCCGTCAGGCCGATACAGAGATGGTACTTCCTGGGACAATTCAGGATGAAACACTACCAAACCTCCCAAATCAGCCACAAATTAAAAAATATTACTATTCATTTTCTTCCTGGTTTTTTCCAAGGCCCGCACCAATCCAGGATCCCGTCATGTAATTCGAGGAATAATCCGAGACCATACAACCGTCATTTGGGGAAACTCCGCTGCCATTGCGGACAAATCAGCCTTAATGGCTCCTCTTAAACGGCAAGACTCAATCAAGCCCAAATAATTTTCCCCCAAATGGATTACCACACAATCTGGGATACTAATATCGGCCTTAATAAGACACCAGAGCCAATTAAGCATCTCCCACTTCATGCCTAAAAAAACATAGTTAAAACCCCATTACAACGCAAACTATATACAACACCGAACTAACTTAAGATATATCTAAGACAGGGGTCCTCAAACTATGGCCCGCCGGCCACATGCGGCCCACTGAGGACATTTATATGGCCCGCGGGGTGTTTATGCCACCGCTGCCTGTCTGTCATTTTTTTACATGAGAAGGACGGTCATTGGTGGAAGAGGGAGAGGGGGCGGCGGCCGCTGCCGATTGGCTGGCCGGCTGGAGC
>WWET01000059.1:781799-793345 GCA_011038615.1 Limnodynastes dumerilii
TATGGAAAGGGCCATACGCCCGCACAGGGGGAGTGTCAGGGTAAGTAAACGCCGATACGCTGTGCTTTAGTAAGCACAGCGCATCGGCGTAGGTCTGGATCAGGCCCAAGGTGACTCCCTCAAAAGCTTATTCCAGCAATTTAATTTAAATGTGCACATTTTCACTTGCCTAACTATACTTTAAATCCCTGCAGGGTTCATTTATATTATAGGCATAATATTTGAAACATGGTTGTTTAATGTTTTATGTAATTCTTTATTAAACTTTGTTAATTTTATTATACAAATGTATGGTATGTTTTACTGCATAGATTAACCATCTTATTTTTTGGTTTATCTAATGAGCATAACTGCTGGTGGTGAAGAGGCACGCTGCTTATTGATTGCCTGGACCACCCCCAGTTTGTCGCACCAGAAAACTGTGTCTTTGTCCTTCAAAACAGACGCCCATAGCTCCACCGCAACAATGATGGGGAATAACTCCAGCACAAGCAAGTTCGTGGTGAGCCCTGCTTGAACCCATTCCAGAGGCCGAGGTGCGGCGCACCACTGCCCCTGGAAGTACGCCCCAAAACCCTTTGCTCCCGCCGCATCCATGAACAACTGCAGCTCATGATTGGACCAAATCCTAGCCCCAATAAATTCCGCCAAAAAGGTGATCCATAAATCCATATCTTCCCGAATGCAGGCTGACAAGTACATGAAACGATGCGCCCGTTTAACGCCCGCGATAGCCCTTTCGAGATGTCGGCAGAATATTCGTCCCATTGGGATAACCCGATATGCAAAATTGAGAAGGCCCAATATAGATTGGACATCCTTCAAAGTCGCCCGCTTCCGCGTTCACAATGCAGAGAGGTCTGCTTGCAGTTTGCTGACTTTATCTGTCGGCATTCTGCAAGACCCTGCCACCGTGTCTATCTCGATCCCGAGATAAGACAAACAGGTAGCAGGCCCCTCTGGTTTCTCGTCAGCCACAGCGACCCCGAACTGCTAAAAAAGCGAACGAGCCAAAAAAAGTGCCCGCTGACAGGCGTCCGAATCCCCGGGGCGGACGAACGGAAAATCATCCAGGTAGTGAGCAAGCGAGTCTTGCTTGCCCCCTACCTGCACACACCAATGTAGAAACGAGCTAAATTTCTCGAAAAGGGCGCAGGAAATGGTGCATCCCATTGGTAAGCACTTATCGATGAAAAAGCCTTACTCCAAACGGAAACCCATGAATCTGAAGGATTCCGGATAAAGCGGAAGCAGGCGAAAAGCCGACTCAATGTCAAGCTTCGCCAAGAACGCCAAGGTGCCTGAACCTGCAACCGGCACCCCTGGTGCACCGATTGTATTTAAAGGCAAAGCACTTCCCTTTGCTCTGCGCAACTTGGGACGTGCCTTTGGTGACTGCCGCTGACTTCCGAAAGGACTCCTACTCCGCGGGTTCGTCCACCAGCTGTGCCACACGCATCCAGCTCTCCATATTATGCAAACTGAATGCAATGCTCTTGCACCCATCAAATTTTTTGCGGAACCACTCATCGTATTGATGCCACAACCCCGCCTTTGCCGACGCATGCCGGTCCTGGATAATATAAAAATACTTACAGATGTCTATATACTCTGCTGGCCGCTTCTTGAGATAGCACGCTGCAAATACCGCAAAGCCCGCCAGCCACCTTTGGAAAATCTTGTAAACTTCCTCACCCACGCCTCCCTTAGCCTTAGCGGCCGCAAGACCCTTTTTCCCCTCATAAGTCACGCAAAACAAATCAACAAATTGACCCTCTCTAATCCGTTCCTGTGACAACTTCCGGACATCCCAAAGGATCTCCGAATTGTCGCACAGCATCGGAGGGGGCCCTTTGGACCTTTTGGACCTGGGCGCAGCTCTCTTACCCTTGCTTACCTTAGCCCCCCAGCTGCGACTTGTGCCTTAAGAGTCTTCTTAAGCAATTTCATAACCTCACGTGGCTGCAATTGTGACTCAGATGAGCCCACACTGGAACTAACCGACCCTAAAGAAGAAAGTGCCATTTCGGGCGACTCACCAGACAAAGCCCTGCTGCTCGAACGGGCCTGCTCCTCCTGTTTCGCTGCGACGTGCAGAGCTGCTCACCATCATCTTCCTCCTGACGATCCCCAGAAGCAGACTGCGAAGGCAAGTCGGTATCTGCAAACAATGACATGTCAGACTCCCCTGCAACATTTTGAGATTCGTCCAAGTCAACTGCTGGCGCAACATTTCGGCCCCTCCTGGATTTCCTCCCCTGCTCGCGTGCAACCTGAGCATCTGCCTGAGTGGGCATAACCAACCCCAATCCACCCTGCTGAGGTTGAACAGATGGTACAGTCCGTGCATTGGCGGCAGTGCGCTCCCTAAAATTGCCGGCACTACTAGGCGCCGCCCCCTGCCTGACTCTCTGTACAGAGCCGGTACCATTCTTATTCCACGCACCGCCAGCAGCTCTGCCCAGCAGCTGGGGCCGACCGCGAGCCCCGCTGACCCCTGCAGACCTCTCACCCTGGGCTGGTTCAGAGGTCTTCAAAGAAGTAGAAGTGCCCGCTTGGTGCGCAGGCTCCCCCGCCGCAGCAGCACACCCCACAGAGGCGCTGGGCTCCGCTTCTGCACCATGCTCCTCCCAAAACCGCCGAGGCACTGACCACTTCCTAACGGGCCGGGACATCCCAGAACCACAGAAGGAGTGTAAAAAAACAAAAGGTAAGAAATACCAGAAATTAAGAATAAAAGTGAAGACAGTGACAGACAGCACAGGAAAGTGAAAGGAAAAAAGGGATCAGGAAAGGAGAAAAGATGAGGAATTAAGTGAATAAAAGGAATAAAATAAAGAGACAGAAAATGATAACACAGAGGCTGTGATACTCATCCAAATCTTCCTGAAGAAAAATTCTAGAAGGAGCTGAACTTCTTCCATATACCTATATATAACCTACAGCCCCCACCCACTAATTCTATTCTAATTGGCTACAGCTACACCACTTTAACCCATTCCTGCCTGACCGTGAGGTGCCTGAGCATGCAGGCGTTTACTGTCTTTCATGCCTAATTGGCATTCTCTCCTATGAGTCACCAGCTTTACTTTCATTGACACAAATCCAGAGGCTTGCGCGCTTTACGTGCGTGCAGGGGTCTGTAGTTACGAACCCGTAGCAGGGACGGTAGTAAATCTAAAAATGACGTGTCCAGATTGCTACTTTTAATTTTACGACTAGGTCTATGGCTGCAGACTTAGTCGTAAAGGGGCTCCCCAGGCATGACCCCTCATTTACATGCCTATCCCCATCTGTAAGTATGCACATGGAACATCTGGCACATGCATACGCAGATATTCTGAGACAGAGGACTTAGGCAAGTGACTTGCGTAAATCCCCTGTCATACTTAAGTCAGGATCTGAGCCATTGTTATTAGTAATGCCATTTATAAGGACTGCAATATGCAATTGTTAGCACATTTTGAATGGTAATTCTTTTGGCAAATTAAGCAAAGATATTTAGACAAAGTGTAAGCCATACAGTAAAAGCAATGCATTGGGGAAATGGCAACCCTTTGAGAACTCACAAAAGTATATTTTTTATACACATTTTATAAAAATGCTGCTGTTTTGCCTTTAAATATATCAGAAATGTATACAGTTTATTTATTTAAAAATTCTTCAGTGAACGCCTATTTATATTTAAAATGTCATAATTATGTACAGTAAATTTTGATTTTATTTCATCATATATTTAACATTAATAGGCTCATTAGCAGAGTACTTTATTAACCAAGTTTTAATATAGCATAACCTTTACTGCTTTATTGGAAATTCTGAGTTACTGAACATAAATGTCAGAAGCACTTATCATTGACACATGTGACTGACAAGGTTTATTAATCCTGATAAACTTTATTAACTCCCCCTTAAAAATGTGTTTATTTTAATATTAGTTCCTAGTCAAAATGAAAAGCATTTTATTTCATATTGTCTTTATGATAAATGACTTAATATGAACTCCACTACAACGATTGATAAATAATTGTGGGAAATTAAACAATATATTAAATAATAAAAAAAAAATTTCTCTAGCTCTCTCTTCCCCCTTCTCTTGTTACTTTCTCAGGCCCTGATTCACACTTAAGTAAATGCTGAATTTCCAATGCGTGTTTTTACGATTAGTTAAATCCCCGCATCCCCAAAACCCAAATATACGCATGGAAATCATGGCCGACTGATTCACAAACGGACATCTGACTTAGGACTGATGCACGCTTCAGCATGGAATGAGTCCCACATGCGTGGCTAGATGCGTGGGACTCTTAATGCAAATGAGCAGCACATGGGATACTAATGTACAGTATGGGTGTTCCGGCAGAGTTAGGATGGATTCACAAGTAGGAGTGCCTTGCGTAAACTAACATACACACTGAAAAATTTAAGGTAGCCCTCGACCACTCATAAGTGTGTTTGCTGTGTGTTTATTATCATTGGATGTCTGTTTTGAAATGAAACAAATAAAGGCTTGTTTATTTAATCCTATGCTGATTTTCCATTTTATGCAAGACTTTAATCTTGTAAAAGTGCCATTATTTGGTTTTAGTTTAAAAAATTTATATTTACTATAAATGTAATGAACAAACACCATTACATTTACTTATATTTGACTGTATAGGTTGTGTGTGTTATTTATCTTTTTTTAATGTTTATTTTTTAAATGTTTTATGAAAATCTTTATATGTAGTGGATAATTGTATTTCTAACTTAATACAGTATGTGTTTATGTGTATTGTGAAGTATGACATGATTTTTCCTATTTCAAGTTGTTATTTTAATGGTTACTTTTGTTTACATTTATTAATAAGAGTATATGCTGTTTTTAGAAACAAAAATTTCTTTACTTTACCAAATCCTAATCAGTGTGTTTAGTTATGTATCTTTGAATCATAAGCACCTAGACACACGTCCCATTCACAGCTAATAAAGTCCGTACGTACCTAATTATACGCAGGAAAGACTTACATCCTTACGTTCCACTCCTGATACGGGGGAGAGGTTAACCAGGTTCTTTATTTTATCTGAATCAGTATTGCGGATTTTTCACATGTGTATATTTAGGTAAGTTCGCAATTTAACTCTTAACTGTGAATCAGGTCCCCTCTCTCCCTCTCTCTCTCTCTCACTCTTTCTTTCTCACGCTCTCTCACTTCTCTTTTGAGAGAAAAAAATGTAAGTATAAAGCAATTTTTGTTATAGTATTAGAGGTTATTGATGCCATCATAGCAACTGGCAACTGCTGCCTTACTGTAATATACTTTTCCTAAGGCCAAATCAAATAAAATTCTCTCTAGCAGAACAAATGAATAGTGGCAAGCTTGTATCAGCTATTGAGCCACTGAATATATACTATTGGGCAGCTGTAGAGTGAGTACTATGCCTAGTGTTGTACTATATTTTCTAGGGATTTTTATATTTATGGTGATTTTTCTATACATATTGCAATAAGAAAAAACCGAGCACTGTATAAGTGCAAGGTTACATAAACGACCGACTGGGCCTTATTGTACAATAGACTTGTATGGGGAATGTTCCAGATTTATGTAAATAAGGGTAGGCTTGTGATTGGCTAATTCGAATGGGGGTGGTGGGGGTCATGTGACCTTGTTTTTATAAGGTGTTGGTGTGTGCCAGTCTGTCACCCGTTTTGGAAAGCGTTTGGTATGATAAGTATTATCTGCTTGTGTTTTTTCAAAATCTTGGTGACTGTCATTGTATTGATATTCCTGTCTTTTCTTGTCTTTTCTTATTTTCTTTTTCTTTTACTTGCTTTTCTATCTTGCTTTATATTGTTTAGGATAGATATTGTAATTGTATTTCGTTAAATTTTCCTTTTGGTCCTTTTATTAGCTTGTGGGGGAAGGTGTGTAGTGTAGAAAGGTTTAAATTACTTTTATACTTACCATGTCTCGTCCTGTGCGCAGTCGCTCGGCTCCCCTTCATTTCCTGGAGGTGGGAAATGCTGCTGTAGCTAGGTTGGAGGCGCGTGCCTCTATGTCCCAAAGAGGAGACGGGCGTGCTCTAGGGAGAGTGCGTGCGGCCTCTCCCTCCCTGTCAGCGCGTGGTCGTGCAGTGACTTCCACCGCGGCTGACGTCATTCAGCCTGCTCCGGATGTGGGAGCGCCTGTCATGGCGGCGCCCATGAAACGGAGGTTCTGCCAACCTTCTAGGTCCAAGGCTGGCGGTAAGGAGCTGTGGGGAGCGGCGATGGGCACTGGAGGAGCTGGTAAGTCCCATGGTAGTAGCCAGGGCCGGCTGCTTGGCGCTGCTACCGTCAGTGGACATCAGGGTAGGGGAAAACGGAGACAAAATGGAGCGCTAGGGGTGTTTGGAGGGGTAGGGGGCAATGGATTAGTCTTGGGAGAGGTAGGGGGCACAGAGAAGGTTTTAAAGGGAAGAGTCAGGAAGGAGAGGGGGAATTTTTTGGGGCATATTTGAGTTTGGATAGGGATGAGGATGATGGTAGCTTTGTGCTGGATAGTTTTGAGGAAGGGGAGTTTGGTGATAGTCAGAAGCAGGGTCATGAGGAAGTGGCTGAGGTTCAGGATGTGCCTGTGTAACAAGAAGAGGAGGTCAGGGGTACTAGGTCATCAGTGTTTTCGATTTTATCCCTGGTACACAAGCTTCAGGGGCTAGGGCCAAGTCTGCTGCTGATTCGGGTGTTGGTGCGGGGGTAGTAGGTTCGGCTGCACCTGTGGTTCCTCCGTACCAATTCCCACAAGCAGTGTCAGGAGGTCAGAATATTAACCCTCCCTCGGTCAGTTCAGGTCAGGGTAATCAATGGCCATTTCCTCCGCCCATTTTCCTAACGGGTTCTTGCCCGTATTTCTCACCGGCATCCGTTTTTCATCCCGCACTGTTTCAAATGCCCTCCTTTAACATAGGTGGGGGTCAATCAGGGGCGCCTTCTTCTCAAAGCAGGTTTCCTTTTATGCCTTGGTTGTACCCGTTCCTTCGGTTGTTGCACAGGCCCAGCAGACACAAGTGGCAGTAGATAGAGTTGGTTGTTTAGTAGGAGATAGGATTGTGGGGGACAGGGTTGCAGTTCTTGGTGCTCTTCCTAATGTTCTCCCCGTTTCAGATTTGGAGAGAAGTCGGGAAAGTACGGCTGTTTTGGTTCCTGATAGGCCGGCTACATTAGCGATAGGTGTGGATCCGATTCCAGGCACTTCCCAGGGTATGGCTACTGGGTCTCAGCAAGTAGTGGCAGGTTCTGCTGCTGCAGTTGAATCAGGTGAGCCTGCGGAGGTGCATGTGTCAGAGGGGGAAGATGGTTCCGAAGCTAGTGTCTGTTCTAGAATTGATTCGTCTGCGTTGCAAATCCGGCCGGCTAAGGTAATGAAATTATTAAAAAAGACATTAGAAGGTAGGGTTAAGACTAAGGGGAAAGGGAAGGCTAGCGCGGTGTCTCAAGTTAAAAAACATCCAGGTCGTGTTGTGTGATAACGCCACCATAACTTAGGATGTGCGGGCATAAAGTGCGGCCAGTATGTGGACATGTTTCTTGTGACACAAGCTGGTAAAGAGGCTTTGACGGCGACAAAGGCAAAAGGTGGAGTTGGCGAGGACACTTATAAGTCGTTTTCAAATTGGTTGGGCGGGTATTGCCCTTTTGCAGTGTGCTATCTTGAAAATAGACCCACTGAATGCATGGGTATTCTGAGATACTTACATCTTATCCACGATTTGTACGCCAATTCTAAGGCAGGCATGTGGAAAACTTATGATGAACAGTTCCGCAAGCATCAAGATGGGGCCAAGACTATAGACTTCTCTGACTGTGATCTCGGCATATGGCTGAGAATTCTGAATGCGAAACAGGGCCCTGAGCCCTTTCGGAAATTTAGCCAGCAACCGAAAGGATTTAATTTTACGGCAAATAAAGGAAAGTGTTTTTCCTTTAGTAATTACAGATGTAATATAGGGGCCAATTGTAAATACAAGCACGTGTGCACTAAATGCGGAGGTACTCACCCCGCCAAGGACTGTAGATCCTCTGCCAATCCTGCCACCAAACCTTCTACCTCATCCCGCTAGTTTAGGAAAGGGTTATTCTCCTATTAAGTTGTTCCCTATGTTAAAATAGTTCGAGGTTTATGGTATTCAGGAAGATGCTCAGTTATTATTGGATGGTTTTAGATTTGGTTTTAAGTTGCCAATTGTTAGGCTTGTGGCTACAAATTGTAAGAAAAATCTGAAGTCTGCTCGAGAGTTACCTCAGTTAGTTTTAGAGAAAGTGTTGAAAGTGGTATCTCTTGACCGGATGTCGGGTCCTTTTTCGGAACCACCAATTTCAGGACTGGTGATTTCACCGGTGGGTGTGGTTCCGAAGAAGACACCTGGTAAATTCAGATTAATTCAGCATCTGTCTCATCCCGAGGGCTCGTCGGTCAATGACGCTATTGATGCAGAGCACTGTTCAGTTAAATATCAGCATTTTGAGCAGGCGTTGGAGTTGGTGCGGTCTTTTGGGCATGGTGCCTTAATGGCTCATCCTGACTCTTTGATCTATATGGGTTTTCACCTTAGAGAAGGGTATTTTGTTGATCGTTGCTTGCCCATGGGCTGTTCCGTTTCCTGCGCCTTCTTTGAAAAGTTTAGCACTTTCTTACACTGGTGCATCCAGATAGGATCGCAACATGAATTTATTGTGCACTATTTGGATGATTTTCTTTTTGTGGGTCCCTCTGACTCAAATGAATGCTCAGAGGTGCTTTTGTCTTCTAAGCTCTTTTTTGGAATTTCGGTGTCCCTGTGGCAGATGACAAGACGGAAGGGCCCACTACTTGCCTGTCCTATTTAGGAATTTAAATTGATTCGGTGGCTGGGTCTTGCCGTTTGCCATCTGACAAAGTGGAGAAGTAAAAATATTTGTTGAGCAAGATGCGAGGCCACAAAAGAGCTACACTTAAACAAGTTCAATCATTATTAGGCTTGTTAAATTTTGCCTGTAGGGTAATCCCAACGGGTAAAATTTTTTGTACACCAGCGGGCTACTGCTGGTGTAAAGCGTGCGCATCATTTTGTTCATTTGTCCGATGAGCTACGGATGACATAGATGTTTGGTCGCAATTCCTGAACTCGTTTAATGGAATTAAGATTTGGAATTCCAAAGAAAAATGCTGATTTAGAGCTTTTTACTGATGCAGCGGGATCCTTGGGCTTTGGAGCTTATTTTCAGGGAGCATGGTGTGCGGCTCCTTGGCCTAAGGCGTGGGTTGAGTCATGTTTGACAGCCAACTTGTTGGTGCTTGAATTATTTCCGATTGTCATAGCCATTGATCTTCAAAATAAGTCTCAAAATAAGTGTCTTGACCTTCAAAATAAGAGTATTATATTTTAGTGCGACAATCTGGGGGTGGTTCAATCTATCAATAGGCAGAGAGCATCTTCACCTCCGGCAATTAGATTGTTAAGGTATTTGATTTTGCAATGTTTAAAGTTTAATATAGTCTTTAAAGCTAGACATGTCCCGGAAGTTTCCAACTGCATCGCTGATGCGTTGTCGCGTTTTCAATGGTCGAAGTTTAAGGAGATGGTGCCGAACGCTTTGCCGGAAGGCCTTTCATGCCCATGTCATCTTTGGCAGGTTGCCAGCATATCAGCGAGCGTGGGCCCAGTGGGCTGAATACAAATCATCTTGGGCATCTACAGGTAATTCGGATCATACCCTCTTTTTACAGTGGCTTTGGCAACAGTTTAAAGAGGGCAGGTCAAAAGCGTCCATGTCCTCTCTCATTGCTGGGCTTTCTTATTTTATTAAATTTTGGGGAGGGGAGGATTTTACATGGGGGTTTTTGATTTCTTGTGTTCTTAAAGGTTGCGGAGACCTGTTGGTGATTGTAGGTGGCCGATTGATATTAGTACCCTAAAGAAAATTATTGGTAAAGTGGGTTCCATTGCTTTTAATGAAGGGGAAGCGGGATCATGGGGCATTTGCATGTGTTCTGGGCAGGTCAGTTTTTTGAGAAGCATACTTCTTTCTTTGGACCTGTGGGGTGCGAGATTGAATGGTTTGGCTCCAGGGGAATGAAGTGGGAACTTTTTTATGTGTTGTTTTGTAGGTCAGTCAGAGAATTTGGATTGCCTGACATTCTTATCGTACATTTGGGTCTGGGTTTTGCAATGAAGAGTGACTTGGCTGCTATTAGGTCATTGTACCCATCAATTTAGATTTTTTGGTCCCATATGATTTCTAGGAGGGTCTGGTGGGGACCTGGATCGATTGAGTGTGTGGATAAAGCTAGGAAAAGGATTACTGGGACAGTTTCAAATTTTCTTCAGGGGTTAGGTGGTTCAGTTGTGATTCATCCTCAGATCCGTTTTGACCATCCTGAGCTCTATAGGGCAGATGGTGTTCATTTGTCTGATGACGGAATGCAGATTTTTATTGAGGATTACTAGACTACGTTGAGGGGTTGTTTCTGTGGCGGTAGAGGTGTTGTGTCACCGTGTTTTATTACTGTTGGTGCATTCTGGTACAGAGGCGCACCCTTCGAAGAATCTTAGGCCATCGGTCATGTGATGGGGCCTCGTTTGCCTCCTCAGTTTTATACATGAGGCATGCACATGAAGAGGTGGAGCCGGGGGCTATTGGAGGGAGGTAGGGGCACCTGTTATTTGATAACCGTTTGTTATCATGTTTGGTTCCAGTTGTGACACACACCTGCTACTTGCCACCGTGCTCAACCCAAAATGTTATAGTCTTTAAAATACAAAATTTAGATTAAAAGCTTGTTAATATTTAATAAACTTATGTCCCAATTTTAAAATCCAATAAAGTTGTCAGTGTCATTCTTTATTAGGTTAAGTGTGTCTGTTGTGGAATGGGGCATCAAGCATTGATCGCTTAAGAGAAGACACAAGTTCTGCAACTGATGAGAAGGAAGGGTAACGGAAAGGGCAGTTTAGCTTAAACAAACTATAGTGTGGACCTGTTCTTCCAAATGTGGCTCATGTAGACCAGCAAGTTTTAAACTGCCACATGACAGGAACACTTGCGCCAGGATCATGGTGATAATGATAGTATCATAACCTTATTAAAACTGACTGGACACAGCTGACACCACTACATTTATACACAGCTGTATTAGCTGATTGATCATGATCTTTGTGGCTGTTTGTCAGCAGCAAAAAATATGTGCTGGAGGTAAGCCAATTATTTTGTTTACAAAGATCTGCGCTTGCATGCATTTTGGTAGCATATAGAATGCAACTGCTTAGAATATCACTTTTAAACTAAGTAGCTTTAAGATCATGTCATTGTCTAGGCTGAATCAGCAGTTATTAGATGTTTGAAAACTCACTGGAGATGATCCATAGTATTAGAGCAAGCAATGTGAAATATGGAAGTGTTATGCTTGTGATCCATAGTTTTATGTTTCCGCAAAAAAACACAACTATGGATAGCACATTAGTTCCAGACTAATGTGGTTTTTTTCACCACTTAGCAAAGTTAGATTAGATTTATGGCCAGTTACCAGATAAATATCTCAAATATATAT
>WWET01000059.1:793468-823121 GCA_011038615.1 Limnodynastes dumerilii
ATATATATATACTCACACACAAGATGATATATGACCCAAAGTTGGAACACTGACAATATTAGAGTTTGGACCACCATAGACCATTGGACCACAACAAATATATTTGCAAATGTATGTAACAAATCTCTAAATCTCTCTGAATTTTATTGTAAAGATAGAATGACATGGTTACTTCAAGAGTGCTGAGGTATCTTTTTGTTTATCTAGATATATAGTGGTCTAAATAATGGCACTCATTGTGTCCATTATACCTTGCCAAGGTGCACATAAAAAGCAATTAAGCCAGAACAGAGGGGATAAGGGTATGCCTGGTACTTTCAATTGCAATACTAGTGTATCCCTGATGAAAGAGGCAACACGCCTTTGAAATGTCAGCGTTTTGTGTGAAAGTACTGGGAGTGCTGTGCTTCCCCTCTGTAATAATAATGACGTGTGTGTTTTTTACACATGCCTTGCTACTATAGAAAATTGCCCTTTTTCCTTATATATAAGAATCTATTATGATTGTTTTGATTATTCTGCCAGGTCAATTTTCTGATAATTTTGATGTTTTAAAGTTTATTTATAGAAATAAATATGTGCTACAGAGAAGTGCCAAACCATACAGTTTGATAATTATTTTTTATTATTATGTACGGACCAGTTTAAATATGTATATTAGTTGGTCTTTGAATTCACTGACAAACAGAAATCTGGCAACTTCTAATTGATAGAATATTTTCAGTATACTATTCTGGTTTTTGAGCGCTTGTGAAAATGATCCATCTGGCAGTAGGATTACGAGCCGACAGTTAAGCCGATAAAGTTGCATAGGTCTGTTTAGGCCTTTGTTGTAGTAGTACAGTCCGACGCCTTTTATAAATGAACCGCTTTTTATGAATTAACTAGCTGGGTCTAATCCTGTTTGGTGTAGTATTTTTTCTTGATATGACAATGGGCCGGATCCAGACCCACAGGCGCCTTACGGGCGCCCGAGGTTGTTACAGCCGGCAGCGTAGCAGGAGTGCACGCCCCATGCTCTCCCCACTGTCGGTAGTAAATCTGGACACTTACATGTCCAGATTCCTAAACAAACTGTTACGATAAGGTTTGTGGCCTTGCGGCCACATCGCTGATCGTAATGGGGCTTCGCCCGCTCCATCCCCTAATTAGCATGTCTATCTCCGCCTTTATGGCCCTTACGGCACCGTAAGAAGGTTATGCGCATGCGCACAACCTTCAAAACAGGGGAATTATGTATAACATGTACATTCCCCTGGCGCCCATTGTTTAGAATCCGGCCCAATGTCATCATTGTTAGCACTATTTATTTCCTTATTCATGCTGCTCTTCTACGCCCCCTGAGGTAGTCTCTGTGACAAAATGCGTGGAAGTGAAGCTAACCTTACCAACTGCATTCCTACGTGGTCTTTATATATGAGCCACGCTTGTGTTCCCGTGCTCCTACTATCCATATGTGCATTCTCCGGGACGCTGGAGCCTTGTTAAAGGTTAACATGGTATGACTAGCTGTGTTTTCACTAATTTGTTTACGTTTTTTTCATAGTCTTTGTTGTCATCATAATCATAAATGACAGCATGTTATAGTTCAAAGAAAGGCATAGCAAAAAAAAAACATGGTAAAGACAACAATAACAGGAAACTAAAAAATAATTTTAAAAATGAATATAAACATTAATAAAAACAGTAAATATGCAAATAAAAATAATACAACCATAACACAATACTAGCTACAACTATAACTATGTAACTTGTATAAACTCAACTAATTATAATATAACTGTAACACAAAACAAACTATAACACTTGAAATATATATATAAAAAATATATAATACAGGTGAAACTTGAAAATTTAGAATATTGTTTAAAAGTTCATTTATTATATAGACTCATTGCATGCAAAGTGAGATATTTCAAGCCTTTATTTGTATTCATTTTGATGATTATGGCTTAGAGCTCATGAAAACCCCAAAATCAAAATCTCACAAAATTAGAATTACATGAAATAAAAAAAAAGGGTTTTAAATACAGAAATGTCAGCCCCCTGAAAAGTAAAATCATGCACATGTACTCAGTACTTGGTTTGGGTCCCTTTTGCACGAATTACTGCCTCAAAGCGGCGTGGCATGGATGCTATCAGCCTGTGGCACTGCTGAGGTGTTATGGAAACTTCACACTGGACTTCAAGCATCTCGGATTGTATGCCTCTCCATTCTTCCACCAGACTCGGGAACATTTGATCTGGCTATAAATACCCAAACTAGATCCTCATAAAATCAATGGTTTGTGCCTGGGCAGCCTAATATGAATGTGTACATGTTATATCCCTTTCACACCGCCAACGCCAAAAAACCCAGTATTTTCAACCCGGGGAAATTGCATTCGGTATAACTGTGTGATGAATGTCTATATGTAGTGGCGCTTCCACTTTTTGTGTATAGTAGAATAGACGTTAACACATAACAGACAAGTGTGAACACATAAGAGTTAGAAGCTGCTTAGTGGAGTACAACAAGCGCTGTTATTTTCTCTACATTGTTGCCATTGTCAGAATTTTTTACAGTCTATTGAATAGGGAAATACAGCAGCATGTTTAAACACAGAGAAATAAGACACACACAGATCATGTATTCACAGAAACTAACACTGGCGAAATACAAATTGATAATTTAGAGTTAACAATTAAACAATTAGAAAAACTTTTAATAAAGGAAAACAATATATGGTGGGAGATACATGCCCTAGAAAATAATAAAATCCATAATTTAGTTCCACAAGGGCTAATAGTAGAAAAAGCCCCAGCTTTCTATCAGGAAAATCCACAATTTATGAAGGAGTGGAATGACATATAAAAAATGTGCTCAATGAAACTTATAGATTTGATCACATTGATTTATCTAATATTGATGATGGTGTAGTTAAAAGCAAAACCAACAATGAATATACACAAAAAAAACATTATCAAAAAAATCATAAAAATAAAAAAATGTATAAAAATAAACAAGACCAAAGAAAACAATATTATCAAAATACTCAACATCAATATCCGTTAAGATCTCAGATAAAAGAAAATGGAGAAAGACCAAGAGATCATAATGGCTACTATAAGAGACAACGAGATACAAGAGAAGAAATTTATGATGAACATATAAGACGACAAGAGGGACAATATAATCAAGAAAGATGGAGAGAATCTAATGAAAATAGAGATCAACAACAATGGGTAGAAGTAAGCATCACCATATGAGAAGCAGGTTTTTTATCGGAGCCCATCGAGGAAAAGGAGGAGATAACAATAGAGATACCGTACCTCCAAACCCTGCCAAAAATATAAAGAAAAAGCGAGGGAAAAGGGGCAAAAAAAATAAGAAGAAAAAGATCCTATATCGGAAAAATTATAAAATTATAAAATTGTTAGAAAAGGAAAATTGAAAAGTGAAAAACAAAAAATTGCACAACTGAGAAAAGACAATATAAAGATATATAATCTCAGCAATTATGTCCTATCAGAAGATGAAGAATCTGCAATAAAGAAAGGCCTAAAATATGCGCCATCTAGAGAACTTGATAGCTTTAAAACATATGTAGACATTCAAAAATTCCTCAGAAAGCTGTCACTAAAAAGATTTTTTCATAATAAAGAAGAGGGTCAATTAAATGGGGAAGAAACAATAAAAAAATTGAAAAGCAAATCAGTTTTTAATCCTGTCCACAGTCAAAGGTGCAATGTAGAGACTTTCAATAAATTAGTAACGAAAGAGTGGGAAAAAGCTTCAAAAGCTTTAAAAGGCCTCCAAACAAAACTAATATAATTATAAAAAAGGCGGATAAGGGAGGGGGTTGTAATAATGAATATGGAAGCATATAAAAATGAAGTATACAGACAGCTAAATGACAGTGTCACATATGAAAAATTAAAGTGTGACCCAACTAAAAAAATCAAAGCTAATTTTGACCAATTCATAGATATGCAGTTTAAAAACAATGCAATAGACGAAAATACTTAAAAAATTTTACAAAATCCAACCCAACTATACCAGTACTGTATGTACTTCCAAAAGTGCATAAAGACTGCAACAACCCCCCAGGAAGGCCAATTGTTTCTGGCATAAATTCAGTGTCAGCTAACTTGTCACAGTTTATTGACGTGTATCTACAACCACTAGTAATAAAAGCTAAATCGTTTGTAAAACTACTACTACTCTAGAGGTCATACAAAAAATAGAACGGCTTGAATGGAATAAAAATTAAATTTTAATCACTGCAGATGTGTCATCCCCTTACACATGCATTCAACATGAGCATGGCATAAAAGCAGTGGAAAATATATTGGGAAATGAAGAAACAAATTTTAAAAATGTTATCATTGATAGCATTAAATACATTTTAAATAATAATTATTTTTATTTTGATGAGAGCTTTTATAAAATATGTACTGGCACTGCGATGGGGGCCAAAGTGACCCCCAGTTATGCAAATATTTTTATGACTAATTGGGAAGAAGAAAAAGTGTGGAATGGACACCCTTGGAGTATTATATACAAAGCTGGGTGAGATATATAGACGATATTTTGTTTGGTCGAGCCCAAAAAAGTGCATTACAGGATTTCTGTGTGTTTTTAAATAAAAATGATAAAAATGTAAAATTGACATTTAATATTAGCAGAGTCCAGATTAACTTTTTAGACCTAACAATTTATGTTAGAGAAAATATGGTCTATACAAAAAACTATGTAAAACAACCGATAGCAACTCATATATAGAACAAAAGAGTTGCCACCACAATAATTGGTTATCCAACGTTTCAAAAAAATGAGTTCAAACGCATAAGGAGAAATTGTATGCATTTGGAAGATTTTAACACACAAGTCAGTACAATGATATAATTGTTTGTAAAAAAGGGATATGATCAAGACAAACTAACAAAAGATATAGAAAAAGTCAAAACGATGAAAAGAAATATCCTATTACAAAGAAAACAAAAACAAGAAAACAAAAACGATCAAGAAATAAGAATGATTACACAATACAATGATAAATATAAAGTACTGGAAAAGATTTTTAAAAAACATTGAGGACTCTTAAAGGAAGACCCCATATTAAAGGACTATGTAACTGATATCCCAAAAATGTGTTTATACAAAAGACCCAAATATAGGTGACATTGGGGGTGATTCAGAGATGCGACTGCGAAAAGATCGCAAATATACGCAACTAAGTTCAGATCTTAGCAGGTTACAGCCCACTGTTTAAATAGTCACTCCCCTTGCAAACAGCGGCGGATCTTAAAGTTAGACCACCATTGAGCAACCCTAACTCTGCGCTGTCATTTGAGATCTTAAGGGAAGTAGTTGCGTTTATTTGAGATCCTAAGTGTCTGCCTGCGCCCACTTTCCCTCAACTCCCTGCCTCCCCCCGCCCATTTCCATGCAAATCCTTCAGATCTTAAACTTCCGCAGCACTTAAGATCTTAAGTGCTTGCGATCGATTCACAGGTCCGCACTTAGCGAATTTAAGATCCTAACCTCTACGTAGATGGCGTTGCACTATTACTACGCATGTGCATTGATGCAAATTTTCTAGATCCTAAATATACGCACCTATGTAGCGATAAAATCGCATCTCTGAATCAGGCCCATTATCACTAAAAGCGCTTTAAAAAAAGAAAGTCCAAAACAAAAAATTAAAACAACTGGGTTTCATAGGTGTGGATCTTGCTTGGTGTGCAGGTGCCATACAACACAAGAATCAAAAACCACTGAATTTAAATCCACCCAAACAAAGGAAAAATATAAAATTAAAATTTTTATTACCTGCCACAGTTCAAATATCATTTATCTAATTGAATGTAAATGTTCAAAACAATACATTGGACGCACCTCTCAGGCATTAAAGACAAGGTGGGCAGAACATTTACGAAATATAAAAAATGCTTATGAAAATCATTCAGTATCTGCCCACTTTAAAACAGAACATCAATGCTCCTATAAATCCATAACAAAAATGATAGGATTAGAAAAAGTTCAAACAAAATGGAGAGAGTGCAATATTACAGAACTTTTAGCTTAAAAAGAAATGGAGTGGATTTTTTGAATAAAAACTTTAGAACCAGGAGGTCTCAACTCTGATTTTGAGTTAAAGTGCTTTTTATAAATTTTTATAAATTCTTAAAAAAATTTCATGTGTTATCTTGATCGTATTTATATATTTTAATGCTGTATATTATTTATATGTTATTTTAGTAAGCATATTATATTCCAGTACTAGGACCTTCAAAGATATTTATTATTATCATGATTTTAATATTTTATTATATCTGATTTATATTTTACATTTTTTTATTATATACATATTTATTACTACATAATTTACTGTGAATGTATAGGGTGATATCCCTGTAAAATTGTACATTTTTTAAATAAGAATATATTGTAAGGATATATTGCCATCAAGTTTTAATTTATCTTTGTCATTCCCAATATTTTGGTTATTTCTTATATAATTTATTTTATTGTAAAGTGATTTCCCACATGATTATATATGTCCAGTTTTACGGTGAAAACATGCCTAGTTAAAGGTATCCCAATATATAAAAATAGCAGAGAAAAGTAACTAAAATTAATTCCAAAGGTATAGAGGAGCTATGAGACTATAAAGGATGTCTCATAGGAGCGTGTGTAAGAGCCTTGAGAAAGATCCGTGAGGATTGAAACACGTTGGGAGTGGCTAAAGACCTTCCTACTATATGCGATTTTAGAAGACCTTGTGTCTTCAGACTCCCTTGTGAGTATTCTACTGTGTTTTATTTAACTTGGAAATAAATGGTTTTGCACTATTGCAGTGCTTTCTGTCTTTTCTCCCACCGGGCGTCTGGTATCCATTCGAATCCACGAGTGGTCACAAAGGTCAACATACTGGACCACATCGAAGGAACCAACGCAAAGGGAATACGTGGAGAACAAGCAGAATTTTGTTTAACACAGAGAAAAGACTCAAAGGAATCCTCCGTTAATATTTAACCTTTGGAAATCAATTTCTTACTGCACAACAAGACTGTGAGTTACTTCTGTATTATATTTTGGCAATATTATGATAATTATTGCATGCAGTATAACTGTGTGATGAATGTCTATTTGTAGTGGTGCTTACACTTTGTGTGTATAGTAGAATAATGAACCCCTGCCCGTCACAATGAGCATTAGTTGTGGCAAGAAAAAAATCTTATTATGCAATGTTTTTTTCCGCACTGTAATTTGCCACACACTAAGTAATTAGTCTGTATTAATGGCGATGCAAAATAGTAGCAAAATATAAATTACTCAAGCACAGCTCCACAGCAATTACAGACCCATTTTGCTGACCACTTGCTGGGTACTTAAGTTCAAGCAAGACCACTTATTTCAATGTGTAGCTTAAAAAGCATCTACATTTCACATTTCATCTATAGCCATTAATTTCTGAAATGAAAGAATGCAGTTTCCTTCTTTCTGATATAAACCGTTTTATATTTGACTGAAGACATCACTTACTAAGGATTTTCTACAAACGTTATCTTATGTATCATGAACTTAAAAATAAAAGCAAATAAAATAAAGGTTAAAACAGTACAGTAAACAATAGTCATAGATTCTTAAAAATACGGGCTTTTATTTTCCAAAAACTATGCATGGTACCAGCCAGCGAATCCACTTTATTGTGATGCAAAAATTTGTGAACCAAAAAAATTATAAATAATATAATAACCAACAAAGTAAGAACAAATATACACTTTTGCATATAATCTTAAAATAAATATTTACTTATTTGTTGTTAACCTCTTTATTAAATATAAAATAAAGTGTTTCTTTTAATCTTTCTTAATGTATTGTAAGGCAAGTGGGAAACAACACTTTACTGTTTCTTGGGTCTCATTTACAAAGGTCGCTTTTTGGCATTATTTTATTATTATTTTATTATGAATCGCCAGCCATCACCGCGATTATGCAGCAATTTTTTGTAAAATATTGCTGCATTTACTAAGCAGCGCTTATGGCTGCCGATTTATAATCGCCGTCGATCATTTTTTTATTTATTTTTGTAATCAACCTTTTTCTGTTTACTAATGTAAGGCGCTGATAGTACTAGTAGGCACAGCATGGCCATGTGTTTCTGGCCATGCTGTACCTTCTAGTACTATCAGCGCCTGCATGCTAAGGGTTACAAGCATGTTGCACTATGCATTTTTATTATGAAAAACACATGTCAAAGATTTTGACATGTGTTTTTCAGCTAAAGTGTGTCGCTTTCAATGAAAGCGATTATACAAAAAGGTATTGGATGAGCGCTTTGGACCAATATGGCAGTGAACCTCAGATGGATAATAAACTATAAAAAGAGGAGCTAGGTGATTGAAAGAATAGAACAATATATAGAAATTTAAATTAAATAACAGCTGTATACATAAAATGCAATATTAGTAAGCAGCAAGCTAAGGGTGTGTGCTGACACCCTAAATAAAAACCATACAGAAAACAAGATAGATGCGCTATTAGTACATTGCATTTATAGAACACATATAGATTGCAACTCACTTAAAAAGTAACAATTTATTAAGGTATCATCAGTGAATGCTCAAGTCAATAATACAAAGATCATTAAAATGTTAAAAACAACAATTGTAGACAGCCCTAGCACTATTGGATATGAAAATGCTGAATGAGCCTCCAAAAAGTTGTAGATATACAAGAATACTTCAAATCATATGATATACACCTACATGTGATTTGTAATGGTAGGCACAGTCGGGGAGAAGTCAGGGACACACACAGAAGGCGCTTTTAAATGGCGACTTTTTTATAGCAAGTTGCCTGAGAATTTACTAAGTAAATTTGGCGATTGCTATATATGCCATTGAAAAAATCGGGATGGCGCTTTTTCGGCGATGATTGGCGATGATTTTGCTAAAGGAAAAGTTCAGGGACTTTGCCTTTAGTGAATGCGGCGATGGCATAATCACCGTCAAAGTCCCGGAATTTTGAAAATTGACCTTTGTAAATTTTGGTCTAGTATTAAAATTGTAAGTAATAGTAATAGCCAGACAATTTTCCTCATATAATTAATCCACTTGTACAGGAGGGTTGATCAAGTCAGCACTTGATAATAGAACATGGAGACCCACCATTCTTTATTACTGCAAATCACATGTGTTTCTCAATAACTGCCACTTGTTTACTGGATTTACAGCTTTGACCTTTTTACAGAGATCATTAAGGCTGACTAATACTTTGGGGTAGATCCAGAACTACGTTTGCCATACGTTTACTCGCATAGCGTATTTACGCTTGCGTACCTTCTATACACTACCCATGGCACACCGCTTGAATGTACGTATTTTGTCAAGATACGCTTTTCAAACCCTACCTTAACTTTTGGCAACGTAACCGCAGTGATCCGCACACGTAAGTATGGGCAAAAAGTATTTACGCAGCTAAGCACGCCCATACTGTACACTTTAAATACAAACCCCCGCCTACTTAATGTATTTCAGACTTATTTTGGACTCACGTAAAATTGGCACGCCCACAAGTAAGTATTTTCGTGACACATAGGTTGATGGCCCATACGTTCACAATAACGCTACGTTACTGAGCGTAATTTCTATGGTGTGCATGCGCAGTACTTACCAAAAGGCGATTTTATGTCTCCGCCACGCGTATATTCGCTCACAAGCGTTGTTCTGGATCAGGCCCTTTGTGAGTAACTTCAAAACAGGTACAAGTGTAAATCTGAGAAAATCATGTTACAATGTGAGGGGTGCAAATAAAATTTAATTCTGAATTTTTAGCCTATGTTTTTATGTGATTTACCAAGTTACATTTCTGATGGGAATCATTACGAAACATTATCTACATTCAGTACATTAAGTTGATGCTTTAAATTTGTTTATAAGTCACAGATGTTAATTGTGTCTAGGCAGGTTGTTTGCTGCCAATAGTTCATTTTTACTAAATATGGGTGCTACATGCTCATAATCATGCAAGATTTCAGTCAAGATAGTTTGCATATTTACTGAACAGTTACACTGCATTGCAGCCAAAGCCATTCATGCAGTAATGTATTTCACCATCACACACTTTTAGGATCCAGATGCTCCTTCATATCCTGTTCTTATCAGGCAATTTATAAAGTCAAAGGATTGCTTGTTATTGGTATAATCACTGGACCTTTCATTGCCATTCCTATTTTGCGTGGTATGTCCTATAGCTTTGAACATATATATATGGTATAATTTTTTTTCTATATTGTGAACAAATTGGTAAAATTCATAAAATACATGTATAACAATCACAGAAAAATAACTTAAGTCATCCAAACAACTTAATTACAGGTATAGAGGTATATCCAGAACTCCGCTTGCATTCCGTTTACTAGCGTAGCTTATTTACGCGCGCGGAACTATACACTCCCCTAGGCACACCCCTTGAATGTACATATTTTGACCGACTTCCGCAATTCAAACACTACCTTAACTTTTGTTCACGTAACCGCTGTCGTCCGCACACATACGGATGGGTAACGCGTATTTACGCAGCTAAGCACATCCATACTGTACAATTTAAATGAAAACCCCTGCCTACATTGCGGATTTTAGACGTAGTTTTGGCTCACGTAAATTTGGCACGACGACACATATGTATTTGCGTGACTAATATGTGAATGGCCCATACGTTCAGATTTACGTTATGTTACGGAGCATAGTTTCTCAGGTGTGCATGCACAGTACCTACAAAATAGAGATTTTACGTGTCTGCCAGGCTTAAATCCGCTCGGAAGCGTTGTTCTGGATCTGGGCCATAGTTTGTACAGAATGGAAAATGATTAAGAGGACAACATGTAAGATATGGTGACAGATTTGTATTGCTTGGGTACCATTTTCTGGTCAATGTTTCATATTTCCAATGTAAAAACTACATTTGTCTAAAGGGGGAAAATGGTTGGGCAAGCTAGATTGAGTATATTAAAGTATACAACCATATCCTTTTATACTTCTGTTTTGGATATGTAGGTAATTTGTATATTTGGCTTTACAATAAATTATTTTAAGTGATGATGTTTACAATATTGTACAGCAGTAGTTCTGTATAAAAAAATATTTTATGTCAAAATTTTTTCAAAAGTCATCAAGTAGTTTCATTCATTCATTCATTCATTCATTCATTCATTCATTCATTCATTCGTTCATTCGTTCATTCATTTATTCACTCATTCACCATAGATATCATTAAGCCCCAATCCTATTTGTCTTGCACTGTATACTCAAAAGAGTAAATATTGGGCCAGATAAAGAAATCCACGATTACTGTGATCGGGTCCAGATCCATCCTGGGAATGCAGCACTCTAGAATGTGCTGCTAATGAGATGCGTGTGTTTTCCAACCCTAGCAATTAGAAAATTCCCATTTTCATGAGTCTGGATCCGGTCCTATATTACCATTTTATCTACAAGTATTTCTACAATCAGGTAATCAGGTTTCAGAAAATGAGTAGAAGTCATGTTGTCCACATATACATAAATAACAATGGACCTTGTCCTATGTTACTCTCCTTTCATGTACAGAGTTCTCGACACTTACATGTCTAGAACCCTACCTTAAATTCTCTACGCAGATCTGCATCCTTTAAACACAGATGTGTGCAGACGTGTCTCTAACTATTCCTTATAATTAGCATTTCGGTACTATGTCAATGAGTGTTTTGACCTCCTGCTTTTGGCGTTGCTTTTTTAATTTTGTTTCCTTAGATTGCAACCTGATTTCTGAACACAGCAAAGCCTTTACTTCTTTGTGGGTTTGCACTAATGAATACTGGTGGGGGCTTAGAATGAGCACCTCCATTGCTAGTTGTGCCAATCTTGACTGGTGATGAATCCACATTAGTGTGCTCACTGACAAATATCAAATTCTATTCAGCTGACACTAAAGTCAAAATCATTCATTCCTAGACTATCCTCCTTAGATATGTGGACTAATAGGAAAGGTCGAACAAAAGACTACATCTGGCATTGGCAACCTTTGGGAAGCCAGGTGTTGTGAAATTACATCTTTCAGCAGCTGTTCAACACAAGCAGAATTGATGGAACCTGTTTCATATACCATTCTAAAAGCAAAAGATAACTGTGATAATGAATTTTCCTATACATCTGTAAAAACAAAAATCTATTTCATGATATGATTGTACTTTAGAATATTTAAGTTCAATACATTTCCTATGAGATGAGTACTGGCATTGTTGAATTTTTCAATAACAATGACACATTATAATGTACTGGTGTTATGGCACTTCGGGGAGCATCCAGATTTAACGACAGGGTACTAACAAACGGCCAGAGTATATACTATACTATACTATACTATAGTGGCTAGCAGATTCAGTGGCGTATCTACCATGGGTGCAGAGTGTGCAGTGCACACGGGCCCCTGCAGACAAGGGGGCAGCCCGTGGCACTCAAACTGCACCCAATGGAAGATCCCAGTACCAGCTATTTCTGTACAGACAGTGACGGACTATCCTCCTTAGATATGTGGACTAATAGGAAAGGTCGAACAAAAGACTACATCTGGCATTGGCAACCTTTGGGAAGCCAGGTGTTGTGAAATTACATCTTCCATCAGTTGTTCCAACAACACAAGCAGAATTGATGGAACGTGTTTCATATACAATTCTAAAAGCAAATGATAACTGTGATAATTAATTTTTCAATGCATCTGTAAAAACACTATTTCATGATATGATTGTACTTTAGAATATTTAATTTCCAAACATTTCCTATGAGATGAGTACTGGAATTGTTGAATTTTTCCATAACAATGACACATTATAATGTACTGGTATTATGGCACTTTGGGGAGCATCCAGATTTAACAACAGGGTACTAACAAATGGCCAGAGTATATACTATACTATACTATACTATACTATACTATAGTGGCTAGCAGATCAACCCCTGCCATTTATGCACCTGTTTACATTTACCTATAAATTGATTGAGCAACTTCCATTCTGTGTTTGTACTGTGTGTGGGTATGTCTGGGAGCAGCAGCTGAGAGGTTGAGTTGTTCCACAGCAGCCATTTTGGAGACCTTAAGGGGAGTCTCCTGAGGTAAGTTTGGCTCTCAATTTAAAAACATATATATGTGACCCAACATTGGGACTCTCATTGTTAGAGTTAGGAACAACATATTCAGAAAGGCCTTGACGGTGGCTGGTGGCTTATCGCATATTTGATCAAATATGTGTAACGGACATTTCTGTGTTTTATTTTACAGTTAGTCTGTTACTGGTTTATGGCAGTGTGCTGGGGCTATTTTCCCTTTGTTTCTGTGGCTAGCAGATTCACCCCGGCCTTTCATGAACCTGTTTACATTTACCTATAAATTGATTGAGCAACTTCCATTCTGTGTTTGTAGAGTATATACAACAACAGGGTACTTAAGCACGGAATGTAGCACAATACCAACGTGACCTCCCACCATGTGCATGCACAGTGGGCCAGGGGGTTTTATGCAGATTGTATAGTAAGGGCTTGGCTAAGTCTTTGCATACAATTCCGTATTTTGCACCCACCCCATTTTACATGGTGCGAATGTATAAGATTTAAGGCAGGTGTCAGACCATGGAAGGTCGGTGCTACCTTCTCATGCACAGACTATAGCATTGCACACACATAACTCCTTTCTGTCAGAATGACCTTACATGCATACGATGGCACTTAATTTGGTCCACGCCTTTTTTTATATATGTGGACCGAATACCATATTAAGTGCACATTGCAACATTGTAAACATACTGTCTTGTGTATGACACCGGTTTTAAAGATTTATTTTTGAAAATGGGCTCCTGTTCTACGTCTGCAGAGGGGTTCATTACAGAAGAATTATGCTTTTACTTTTAATCCATATTTTTCAATGTAATCTTTTATCTGTTAGCTTCATTGGAAAAACAAGGGACATGCTCCAGACCTCCGCATGCATGTAATAAGGATGTGCACTCCTATGGTACTCTATTTTACGGGTGGACTTTAGAGCAGTTACGTTGCCATAGTCCTACCTTAAGTCTCCTATACGAATTGGCGGTTGTATGAATTGCTGATCTGCGCAGAAGTCTCAAATTCTTCCCATATCCTGCCCCTACTGTATAATTTGAATGGTCCACTCCTTGCATATAGAAGAGGAGAGATCTGCAACGTAACATCTGTCCGGCATGGGCAGATGTAACGTTTAAGCCTATTTACACAAGAGGCTTATGTAAGCAGCCTAACATTACGAAGCCTGGATCTGGTCCAAGGTCTTTATGCATTAGAATGTATTACATATGCTGCAGCGTTACACATTACAAACAATAAATATAGTTTTTCCTATTTAGGCTTACATAAGCCCCACACCTAAAATCACTTATGTCTTTTTATTATTTTTCTGTCATAGGCTATTGTATCTTCAGGAGCAGTATTGCCGCACCACCAGCGTGACAGGTGGCATCAAATGTGAGAACATATTGTACAAAAATATTTCAGTAGCTGTTATACATGTTAAGATCATAAGACAAAAGGTTACCAATGAAAAAATAGTGTCATGATGTCTGTATAACAGAAGCTGCTAATAAATACTAACTCTTAAAATAATTTTAAAAAGCACAGTGGACCTGATTTACTGTTAAGAAGCTGCTGCTATTTCTGTGCGGATTTTTAAGAATGATTAAACGGCGCATGCGTAGTACCCTAATCTACGTTGGTTTAAAGAGTAGGGATTCCTTAAGAGCGATTAACAAAGCCGTTCGTAATGAGATAAGTAAGAAGGGGTGTTCCAGGCCATATAAGAAGAAACAGAACAAAAGTGGATGTGGCGAAACTTTTAAATGAGGGCAGACAGGGTGCGGTTTGCTAAGTACGTTCGTTCTTTAGCAACTTAAGAAGAGCCAGACGCACAGGAATATAAGGCTGCCTTTGGCAATCTTAAGTCAGTTAAGAACAACAAAAACGAGGGCGTGTCAAGGGAGTTGCCATGCGTATAATTGCGATCCCATTCATTCTTATCTCCCTTCTTAACTGTGAATAAGTTCCAGTATCCGTTTAATCCTTTGCTGCTTAATGTGATCTTATTTGATGTCATTAAATAAATCATATCTTTGATTAATGCGGTTCAATATGGGTTCTGATATAATGTCAGAATTTCTTTTTTATTTTTAACAAATATATTATTAATAATCAAAATCTAAACATTTGTAAGTATGCATCAGTATATCAGTGGTTAATAGAGCAGCACGAAAATGGTAGTAAGATCGAATGTATGTTAAATGTTGTTCATTTGCTAATTTTTAACCCTCAGTAAGCCCACAGTCAATGTATAATTAAGTTATAACAAACACAAAACAACCTTATTAAAATGTCCTTAGAATAATGTTTGCCTCCTGAACCAAAATAGAATACATTTAGCACAAGCAGAAAAAAAGTGATTGTTTGCAGAGTTGTTTGATGTGGAACATGATCTCGGAATACCAGTAATGATGAGTAATGACAATAAAACAGTCGACAGAAGTCGACAGAAATGTAAAAATAAAATGTTTTATTAACTTAATTTTGGTTATTAGTTCAAACTAGGAAGCATTTGGGGAGTATTGTAGTCATACAAAACTTGTTTTTCAATTGGCACACGATACTGAGCAGTTTTCTGGTTCCAGGAGAGACTGCTCAGTTGTTTACAACTTTCACTTTTATATAAAACAAAAAAAGTCAATGTCATAATATACAAAGCATGATTGGTTAGCCAGCAATTAATACACTGTTGTCATATTAGTAATGCTGTATCAGTAGTATGAAGTATACAGTCCTTGCTTAGTATCATAATAATCAGAAAGGTCTTAAAAAGTGTATAAAGTGTGTAATGTATAAACAAACAAACAGAGAGTTATATACAAATGTTGACCAGCTATCATTCCATCAAAAACTACAATTAAATTATGAACATTTTATTGATGTTATAATTAAAAGCTGGTTAAATATCAACATTGAAACAATAATAAGAGTGTGGTGGTAATGTCCGAGCCGGGGATTATATTTGATAAAAAGTACCTTCCCTTCAGCAAAAAGTCTTTTAAAAAATTCTCTCAACGTATTCTTCCTTACAGGTGTCAGATAAGTCCCACCCTGTGATTCTCTGAAAAGAACCTGTAGTTCTCTGTGATGATCCTGTATGTTAACGTGATTCAATGTTGAAGAAGTTTCCTCCTCCTCTGTATCTCTCGGTGTCGAATCCCCAAAAAATAAATGAAGGGATTTTGTGCAACATTGCTGGTAAAAAAAACCCACATGGCCTTCAGAGTGATACTCACAATGTAATTTCTTGATAACAAGCGTATCTCGTGGTCTTTGCTCCTTCTGTCCAAGTCCTCTCTCCAACTTCCTTTCCCTCCGGATACTCTCCTTCACATCCAACATTCCCTTAAAAGTGAATAAAAAATAAATAATTAATAAAAAATTAACCATATGTTCGAACTCAGGTGGTTCCTCACATGAGCCCACGTATAGTTTCCTCATGGGAGTTTACGCATAGACCCTTTGGTAGTCACTGTCCTTTCCCTTTCCCTATTTTCCACAAGCTCACTTTACACACATCTATCAAATTTTTCACTCACACTTTTATGTATACATTATACTCACAACTTTTTTCTATACATTTTTCATATTTTTCCAATTTGATTCTTCCCCTCCTTATTTATGTGAGGGGTCTTCTTGCATTTTATTTTTCACTATTACATCCATCTTTTCACATTAATTTTATTTTTATTTTTATTTTCATTTATTTTTTATTAATTATTTTATTATTAATTAATTATTTATTTTTTATTCACTTTTAAGGGAATGTTGGATGTGACTCCAGGTGAATTATGACAGTAGAATTATTCCAGAAGGGCATTATATGAAAAATAGAAATTTTTTGTAAACTAGGACCAGCTGAAGTATTGGAAGGTGGCACATTTGTGGATGAAGAGTAATCCGTGCCGGAGAGGGGATGGTAAGGGTTTTCGCTTAGATGTAAACACCACCTCCCCCTATGAAAGCATCTTGAATATTGCCATAAACCTAATTGTAGAAGTCCTGGGAGTATTAGACTTTAATATAATCCACCCATCGACCAGTTTCATTGTTAATTCCTCTGGGGAAAGCGGGCCGATTGGAGTTAGGATACGGACTCCAACTAAATAGACAGAAGTCATATGATAATACAATAGAAAATCTCAGTTCGTTTACTGATTGGGTAATATAGGTAGGAACCCTGGGGACATTACCTTGGAGTAATCCAGATACCAACCAGTTTTATTATAAATTCATTTAAGGAAAGTATGCCGATTGTAGCTAGGATATGGACTCAAACAATAGATGGGAGTCACGTGAGTTCATACTAGAAGATCCCTGTTCATTCATTTATTTATAGATAGAACTATAAGAAAAGGACCCTCGTAGTTTAAACATAGGAGATGTTTTAAGAAGGGACTCATATTACAATGGAGAAGTTTAAGAAAATCCCGAATTAGGATGCTATGTTTTTAAGAAAATAAACTGAACCACTTTCGATTACGTCATAGGTGAAGTGCTATAAAGAACCAATGAAATTTCTCTTCCATACTTTCCTTGAAAAAGAGCACTAGCGTGCTTGAAACACGTTGGGTGTGGTAGGAAGAGATCCCTGCTGTACCCGCTTTGCCCTGGACTCGTTTTTCTCTCCCTGCAGTGCTGGCTCATAGGGCCCTTTTGGGCTAGCATTTTTATTAGTGAGGTGTGCATCATATTAGTGATCAGTGAGTGCCGTCATCATTGAGGTTTTGCTGGGGACCCCCTCCCACAAGGGAGATTGTTATTGCTATTCTGGTTAAATATTTTTATATTTATTTTTTATGAATATTTTTAAAGCATCGCTGTAAGAATTAAACAGAATTTTTATTTGGTATCCGTTATTTTTTCCATTGTAACCTGTTGGGACTTCTTCCCCTTCCCCTTTCCCCCTGACAACTATACCCTTTACTTGAAGCGTATAAAAGGGTTTATTTTTTCTGTCACACATAGTTAAGTGGGTTATTACCCCCTTTTTTAATATAAAGGAGGTATTTCATTACCTAGGAGAGTTCATTATAGGAGTGGAGAACTAACTACATAAGGACACCGTAAAGGAAGGAGGAAAAAAATTTTGGTTTATTACATGCCTTGATACAAGACACAAGAAATGTGAGTAGGTCTTGGGGTTGACGTGAGACTTACCTTTTAAAGTGGAGCTGCACTAGGTGCCTTGTTTCTCTTTTTCTTCTCTCCCTTATTTTCCAAGGAGAGTGTCCGGAGGGAAAGGAAGTTGGAGAGAGGACTTGGACAGAAGGAGTAAAGACCACGAGATACGCTTGTTATCAAGAAATTACATTGTGAGTATCACTCTGAAGGCCGTGTGGGTGTTGTTTCACCGGCAATGTTGCACTAAATCCCTTCATTTATTTTTTGGGGATCCGACACTGAGAGACATAGAGGAGGAGGAAACTTATTCAACATTTAATAACATCAATAAATAGGACCATCAAAGAGAACTACAGGTTCCTTTCAGAGAACCACAGGAAGGAAGGTACTTTTTACTAAATATAAGCCTTGGCTCGGACATTACCATCACACTTTTATTATTGTTTCAATTTTGGTTTACTGATAGAACCCGGTTTTCTGGGATCCTATAGGTAAATTCCCCGGCTCGGACATTACCACCACACTCTTATTATTGTTTCAATTTTGGTTTACTGATAGAACCCGGTTTCCTAGGACTCTATAGGTAAATTGTGTTGGGGGTACTTTGAGGTGCATACCTCCAGTGGTGGTATCCTAGTAGCAGGGGGGAAGCCCGGGTTGACAGTGTCTATTTGTTTAAATATCAACATTATTAAGGAAGATAATTTGTCTCCTTCAGAATGCTTGTAAGCACATTTCCCTATTCTAGGTACTTTCAATTTTAATGTGCTAAATAATACAATACATTAATAAGTTCTAAATAATTAAAATTAATAGCTATGAAGCACAGGCTCAAACAATTAAAGATTTATCAGCTAAAATTGACAATCTTGATAATAGAGACAGACGCAGCCTGCGTTTTATTGGAATTCCTGAAAGTGTTAAAGGTGAACAGTTGACAGAATTTGTCAGTAAATAGATCCCTGAAGCCTTAGGGTTATATGATCCCACAAAAGTAATTCATATTGAAAAGGTGCACAGGATGGGGCCGGAAAGGTTGGGCCCTCAATATAAACCTAGAAACGCTATAACCAAATTCTTAGATTTTCGTGAAAAGGAATTAGTATTGCGGGCTTATCACCAGACACCAAATTTATTAACAGGTGAACACAAAATACTTATCTTTCAAGAATAATCTGTAGAGGTGACACAGAAGCGCAAAGCTTTTTTAGAGGTCTGCCAAATGTTAATTAATCTAAACCAACGCCTTGCCTTACTTTACCCGGCCAAGCTGAGGGTGGTAATTAATGGTACTACGCTTTTTTTTCACAGATCCTCAACATCCTCCTTAGGGTAGTTAAGCTCTTTTCAATTCCTAATGACTGCCTTACCTAGAGGGGTGACCATTTACTTTTTTTTCTGTAGCTTTATCCTAAGTTTAGTTGCAGAGCACTAGTGAGATTACTTATAATAACAAATATTTATAAGGCTATCTCTCAAGCTTACTATATTTATTTACTATGCAGAATTATTTGTTACTGTTCAAGTTTGTTTGTAGAATGTTTTCTATAGGGTGCATCCCGCAGACTCTGACGGGATCTGCCACTGATAATTTTTGTTTATTACAAGTAAAAGTAAAATGTACACTATGCATTCTGTTTTTACTAATCAAGGTATTTAACTTTGTCTCGTTTGAGTAACCTCGCTAATGTTTTTTCTTTCTCCTACTGTTCACATATGGAGGAAACGTGCACAGCTTTGGAGCATAGGGGGCGACAATGATATACTTTGGCTTCTAACCTCTTCTAGTGGTCATTCATCCTCGGGGGGGCCACCCTTCAATTGATCGGGTAGGATGACTGTGCCACAAAATAACTCACTTCACAGTTTCCCCTCTTTGGGGATACTTACCTGGAATGTTGGTGGTCTCAATTTCCATGTTGAAAGACACAAGGTGCTGGCACATCTCAAAAAATTGAAAGCAGACATAATGTTTATTCAGGAGACACATTGGAGAGAGGGGGAGGGCTCCACTCTTTGGGCAGGCTGGGTACACAACTGTTACAGTGCGTAGTATCATACCAAATCTAGAGGTGTAGCCATGCTCTTTAGCAAAAATCTTTAATATACCATTCTAGATGTGTTGGCGGATGTGGAGGGTACAATTACCGTATGTGTGTGAACTCCTGCGCTTCCCTACCGTAAAAAGTAATGACCCAGCAGCCCAGTATACATCTCAATATCTATGGTCCTAACCAAAACCAGGCAGAGTTCCTTCATTCACACCCATTCTAGTAGGCAGGCAACTTCACTTTCTACTTGTGGGAGGAGACTTTAATACTATAGTAGATCCCTCAGAGCTCGGCGGAGAGGCATCCCTGCCTTTAGTACCACCTTTCAAATCTGTGACCCGTGGTGTTTGATGCACCCTTCTAAAAAAACATTTACTTTTCAATCTGGAGTGCATCACTCTCTGTCATGTATCGACTATTTACTCATTGCAAATGAGTTGATGCAAAATCTTATCACTACTAAAATACATGATGTGTTGGTGTCAGACCATGCCCCTGTCCTGGTTACGCTGCGCCCTTCTACATTGCCATGTATTTAGCGTCTTTGGCATTTCCCAAGCTATGTGTATCATTTTTTATGTACCCCTCGTTTAGTCACCTATTAAAGCTTCTTTCCCTCCCCTTTGTGTCTTTTTGAGCTTCTTTCTCCAAGTTATTCAGGCACCCCCCATGTTTGCTATAGCTAGGGAGGAAACAAAGTGGATGTTTGCTATATGCACTATTATGCACTCACGTGCCCTTATATGTCCACTGGATACGACCCTAAAACATTCTTGTATACCATGCAGGCTGTGCCTCATCTGTGCCCATAAGGGCCTAGTGTAAAATACGAGACTCCATTACATACGTTATTTACACTAATGTGTACCCTTTTATATGTAAACTGTATGCACTATCTTTGCTATTTATGTCTATGTGAACTATTTGAATGTCATAAGCATACCACTCGTATTACAACCATTATAAATGCCTTTTTGTTTGGTTTATTTATTTAACCACCTTATTTAAGATTTTTTTCAACAACCACCATTGCAGCAATTGCTTGCCTTCTTTTGAGACTTTGAATGTGAAACGATGGGACTGTGTCCTCAAAGCATTAACTGGGACTCTACAAAACAAACTTTAATGTTTGGTCTGTGGCTTTTGCACTGTTTCTGCAACAGTAACAGGCTAACCAATTAGGAATTAATGATGATTGACAACCCTTTCCTTGGAACCTTTAAATGTTTTGCTGCCCTATCAAAGGAACCTGCCACATCAGCACCTAGACTTGGAAGCGCTGTTACTTATACCTGGCAAAGGCCTATTACAGGGTGAAACGCGTTGGGTTGCGGTAGTAGTTGCTAAAGGAACTGCCTCCCTACAGAGAGATCTCTTCAAAATTATAATCATAAGCAGCGTCTATCCATTGTAATGGAGCTAAGTACAGCAAAGACAAGAGACGCGACTGTATGTGCACGCAGCCGTGCCTCAGCACAACTCGGCTCCCACAGCAGGGAAAACTGACAGCCATAGCATCGATACCTCTACAGACCACCCAGGCAAACAGTACTGCACCAGGGTGCTCCACAACAATGGACAGAGGCTCCGGCAGCAGCATCCGCCTACAACTTAGCGTTGCGGCCACACCAATGACCGATGATAACGGCTGTAAGGAAGGAATCAGGAGCCGTCATACTATACTTAAGGGAACCGTGAGTAAACAGACACTTTGTACAAACAGTGATTGATTTTACTCTTGAACTGAACTTTTTTCATGTGCATTTAATCCACTTGGACAAACGGCTCCCTTGTTGTCTAAACATATCATTATTGGACAATACCTGGATGTTGTAATACAACTGCTTTCTATAAGGAACATAAAACAGGGTGCTATCCTGCAAATCGTGAGACTCTAGTACTCCACACAACAATATATCAGTCTAGCTAGAACTGTGATATGTGGATATAACAGCGTGTGTTAACCTTGATTTTTTGCTAACCTTAATTTTACTGTGTTTTTGTACCTCAGCGGTGTCTCAAGCCTAATATTGGCTTTGTTTCCATGATTTTATGTTCATTATTGTTGGAATAAATTGTACAGTTTTTTAACCTTAAAGAAGCGCCTGGTACTTAACTTTCCTCTATCTGTATCACTCCTCTGATTTTAAATCCTATTAAGTAGCCCACTGAAATGACTACATAGAATTTGGTACATTGGGACAACATTGTCTTGTTTTGGGAAGCCTCTAAGGCCGTAATTAGGGGACAAATCATTCGTTATGTAGCTCAAAAGAAAAAAGCTGACAACGCCCACTATACCACACTACTAGACCTTCAATAGTTATAACCTCGACCTGACGGAGGAACGATATGAAGTCTATATTCAGGCTCGCAGATTGCTGGAGAGGTTCCTGACCACCCAAGCCCGCTCTAACATGGACTTTACTTGTAATAGATATTATAGATGGGGCAATAAGACTGGTAAACTCCTTGCAACAATTTATAAGCCATGGAAAAAAAAACGTCACTACAATACATCATAGGGGCTCGTGTCAATTACTGACTACCACTCAGGAAATACTGCTTTATTTTACTACACATTACAAAGAATTATATGGGTTGGTGGTGGGTGACCGTGAGCTTCAAAATCATCACCTTACTCGGGCGGAGCTACCCAAACTGACTCTGGAGCAGAATGAGTGTTTAATGGCAGACATTAGCGCAACATAATTTTTTCTGGCTATTAATGACCTTAAGCTCCACAAGTCCACATGTGCACTGTACACCCTGCACCCATTATAGATATGCCTATGTCCCAAGGGACAGAGAGCATCTAAGGGATGTAGAAAACTACTTCTGTTTATTAGTGCAGCCACCAAGAAAACTATCTTGTAGCAGTGGATTGGTACATCTTCACCACCATTCTCGCTCTTTAGGGAAAAGTTACACCATCTTTTCAGAATGGATTGGGTAGAGACCCTACTAGAAAAAGAAAAAAGAACCGAGAGTTTCTTTGAAGTCTGAGTTTCTATATGAAATCATATACGAACACTTTACCAGGATAAATCAAGCAAAAAATTTATTCATCCTTACAATATACATCTTGGTATGCACTGCGTGCTATTGATAATGCCCCTCCCCCCCTCTGTTGTTGGATTGAGGGTCATGGGATTAGGTGGGTGAAGTGCGGCTCCTCCTCCTAATTATGCAGGGAATCCTGTTGAATTAATCTGCTATACAGGGCTTTGTTAATATTTGGTATTAGAAGTTGAATTACTATAAGTATTCTTTTTTCCTGTTGAATTTTATCTTCCTGCCTGCCATATTCCTAGTACTGGTGAAAATGTACCTGCATAACACTGTATTATTGTTGTCTTATGCTCATGTTACATGTTACTGATACGTTGTGTACTAAATAAAAACTTTAAAAAAAAATCAATAGCTTATGTAAAACTCAGGTCAATAGTATAGGTAGTAGAAGGAAACTCACAGGGCAGTAATACACTCAAATGAAGTAATTTCCATTGGTTATGCCCAAAGTTTAAGTTTGTCTTTTAAAGAAGTTGCCCTTCATCTCCCCTGTAATCCCTTTTATAAGCAGTGAATAATAAAATTATTGGTTAGAACTGTCTCCAAGAAGTGGCTGCTTCTTGATCTAGTTGAGATAGGGAGATAGAGTTAAGTTTTGAGTAATTTGATATATTTGTCATTGGGAAGTGCAGATATAAAATATATTAACTAAGTTCTGTCCAACAGTTTGTTATTTTGGGCAAAAACTCAAAATGTTTTTGTGCAAACACATTATGAAAACCCCCTGCCCTGCCAGTGAAGAAGGGGTGAAAACACAAGCATCAAGATTCCCCTCCAAAATTACTATGGGGTAGGTGATTTAAAGGTCTTCTATATTCTGTCTTACTGTATATATATATATAATTTAATTTATATAATATAATTTACATTTTCTACAGTTCTTTTAATTTTAAAAGCAGTCTGATGAAAGTTACTATAAAAGCCATTATTACCACTTCAGTAAAATGTAATTAATCACAGCAATCTGCCAAAATTAAAATGAGCATACGGACCAACATACAATAACATTATTAAATCTATTGATAAATGTTTTAAATGTTTAAGTAAATGAATACCAGAATCTATTTGCCCCCTTTTCAGGTTTATTTTTCATTTATTATGCCCAATTACTTTAAACATAATCATTTGGGCTGAGATGTAATATCTCGCTAATTTATTTGCTAGCTACAGTAGCACATTTTCATGCTGGCTAAGCAACATCACTTTGCAAAGCTGCCAAATAGCTCTTGGAATTTGTAGTGTCGTTATATTGTTTTTACATTTGTACAGAACCTTGTGACTGCAGATCTTTAAAAAGCTATTAACTTCTTGTTTTCTTATTCAGAGAAATTGTTACTTACCTTTATACATCATGCTTGCACTGCTCTATTTATATCACTGTCAAGTAAGACATATTCTTAAAAACACAAGCCTGAAATAAGATGGGAATAACGCACCATAATAAAGCACAATTTGTTAATAAAGCATTAGCTTTTTTTTTAATTTTAAACACAACTATTTATTTTTCTTACAACAAACACAAACACAAACCTTTCAAAGTAATAAGACAATGACTAACAAAATGTATGCTTCTGTCTTTATGCATCTACAGATCCAGGTAAAATGGTGCACAAATTATTTACATACAAAATACAGCTACAATTATTAGGGTAGATCCAGAACTCCGCTTGCAATCTGTTTACTAGCGTAGCGTATTTACGCGTGCGTACCTTTTATACACTCCCCTAGGCACACCCATTGAATGTATGTACTTTGTCCGATTTCGGCTTTTCAAACCTTACCAACTTTTGGACACTACCGATTCGGATACTCACCCATTAATGTTCGGAAGTGCCGCTGCCGGACCTACGATGAGGTGAGTAACCGTCTCTGGGGACTTAGGGTTAGGCTGCGAGGGGCTGGGAGATTTAGGATTAGGCTGTGGGTGGGGGGATTTAGGGTTAGGCTGCAATGGAGGAGGGTTAGGGTTAGAGTGGGGTTGATCTAAAATATCAAACAACAGGCTCACAACAGGATGGTAGACAAGCGGCTCCCGGTGCACTCATGAGCAGCGTGATCGTAGAAGTCCCCAACACGCGTTTCGCTGTGCTTCTTCAAGGACAGCAAAACGCACGTTGGGGACTCCTACAATCACGCTGCTCCTTAGTGCACCGGGAGCCGCTTGTCTACCATCCTGTTGTGAGCCTGTTGTTTGATATTTTAGATCAACCCCACTCTAACCCTAACCCTCCTCCATCGCAGCCTAACCCTAAATCCCCCCACCCACAGCCTAACCCTAAGTCCCCGGAGAGGGTTACTCACCTCTCCGGTGGTCCAGTGGCGGCACTTCCGAAAATGAATGGGTGAGTATGCGAATTGCATACTCACCTGTTTATAAAAATAAATTCTGCGATGGCTCACATGAGAGCCAATACTTTGTTGATGCACCTTTGGCAGCAATTACAGCCTCAAGTCTTTTTGAATATGATGCCACAAGCTTGGCACACCTATCTTTGGGCAGTTTCGCCCATTCCTCTTTGCAGCACCTCTTAAGCTCCATCAGGTTGGATGGGAAATGTCGGTGTACAGCCATTTTCAGTTCTCTTCAGAAATGTTCAATCGGATTCAAGTCTGGGCTCTGGCTGGGCCACTCAAGGACATTCACATAGTTGTCCTGAAGCTACTCCTTTGATATCGTGGCTTTGTGCTTAGGGTTATTGCCCTGTTGAAAGATGAACCGTCGCCCCAGTTGGAGGTCAACAGTGCCATGGAGCATGTTTCCATCCAGGATGTCTCTGTACATTGCTTCATTCATCTTTTCCTCTATCCTGACTAGTCTCCAAGGTTACTGCCTCTGAAAAACATCCCCACAACATGATGCTGCCACCACCATGCTTCACTGTTGGGATGGTATTGGCCTGGTTATGAGCAGTGCCTGGCTTCCTCCAAACATAACGCCTGGCATTCACGCCAAAGAGTTCAATCTTTGTCTCATCAGACCAGAGAATTTTGTTTCTCATGGTCAGAGAGTCCTTCAGGTGCATTTTGGCAAACTCCAGGCAGGCGGCCATGTGCATTTTACTAGGCGTGGCTTCCCTCTGGCCACTCTACCATACAGGCCTGATTGGTAGATTGCTGCAGAGATGGTTGTCCTTCTGGAAGGTTCTCCTCTTTCCACAAAGGAATGCTGTAGCTCTGACAGAGTGACCATCGGGTTCTTGATCACCTCTCTGACTAGAGCCCTTCTCCCCCCATCACTCAGTTTAGACGGCCGGCCAGCTCTAGGAAGAGTCCTAGTTGTTCCGAACTTCTGCCATTTACGGATGATGGAGGCCACTGTTCTCATTGGGACCTTCAAAGCCGCAGATATTTTTCTGTACCCTTCCCCAGACAATTCTTTTGACTTCATGCTTGGTTTGTGCTCTGACATGCACTGTCAAGTGTGGGACCTTATATAGACAGGTGTGTGCTTTTCCAAATCATGTCCAATCAACAGAATTCACCACAGGTGGACTCCAATTAAGCTGTAGGAACATTTCAAGGATGATCAGTGGAAACAGGATGCACCTGAGCTCAATATTGAGCTTCATGGAAAAGGCTGTAAATACTTATGTACATGTGATTTCTTAGTTTTTGATTTTTAATACATTTCCCAAAAACTTTTTCACATTGTCATTATGGGGTATTGTGTGTAGAATTTTTAAGGAAAATTTTTATTTATTGCATCTTGGAAGGGTGTAACATAACAAAATGTGGAAAAAGTGAAGCGCTGTGAATACTTTCCGGATGCACTGTATTTCTCTTAGAAAATTGATGGAGGTAAAGGTTTTGTTGATAAAAAAATATTGAAAATTGTACATAAGTTTATTTAATGTATTAATATTTCTTAATTTTTCATGAAAAAAAATATATGATTTGTGCCATCTCCTCCATTGTTCTGATTTGATGGCAAATGTAACAAAATACACAGGATCTGCACGACAGTTATGTACTGACAATTTTGCTTGTTGTAGATTGAAACAGTTGCCGAACTAGGAAGTAATCCAAGTGGTTCAAGTAGACTTAAATTGTAAGTGGTAATGGGCCGTTTTCACAGATACATTTTTGCGCGGAGTTCCGTGCGTATTTTTAGGATCGAATCAACTGCGCATGCGTAGCAATTGTATTTACGCTATTTACGTTGAATTTACGCACGGATGTCCATTAGGCACGTACTTGTGAATCACACTTTGGGAAATACGTGCAGAGGGGCGCGGTTGAAATCCGTACAGACAAAGTTTTGTGAAAGTGGGTGGGGGGGCATTTAAATGACCATTTAAGGGCGTGGTTAGTAACATACGCACATACGTAAGTATTATACGCATGTAAATGCACACGTAGAGATAAGGGTGCCCTATGAAGGCGTAAGTCACCGACAACCCGTTTGTGTGAGGGGAGTATCATGGGTGTTGCCTTGCAACATATGTGCATAAAATTGCGTACGTTTAACTAACGAATCTATGAATACAGTCCAATGTACCTAATCATCTTTCATTGCTCTTTTGCCCATACTGATATTTTGCAGCAGATGTTTGCCTTTCTATTACATTTCTTCCCTATATCCTAACCTTCCATGTATTACAATCTGTACATATATGTGTTGGGGGGAATTAAAACAATAATAAGTTGGTTTATTCAGGGTATGTGCAGGGTAATCATTTCTTAAGGGCATTGCATATCTGTCTGCCTTACTCAGCACTGGGTATACCTCCTTCTGTTTAACAGTAGAACATAAAATGAACTAGGGGCACATAAAAGGACTGTGATACCACAATGGGGCAATTATGTTAACTTAGACAATTAGACCAGTAGCAGTATCCTTTGTTTAATACAACATAAAAGGCACTAAACACAGATTATTTCCCAAGAAATCATGGAAGTATTTATATTACTTTTACCCCAATTATAAATACAGGCAAAAGAACATGTGAAAACTTTGATTTCTTCTCATAAGAAATGTTACCTCAGCATTTTTTTTTTTTACTTTGCAATGGTCTTTGGATTTGATCAAAATCCTTAACCTCAGATAACAGGGCTTGCTGTCTTTCTGGCCAAGTAAATGGTGATTTGACAATAACAGGTTCTGTTAAGTCCCCTTCAATCAAATAGAGTGTAAATTTCCTCCTCTTTTCAGCCCTGTTCAGACCCTTGTTGCCAAGTCTCCATACAGTGTCTGTAAATAGAATATTTGTATAAGCATTTTTTTCCTGAAGTGGGGGAGGCTTTGGTTGAGAAAGTAAAAGCTAGAAAAAAAACCAACATATTATATAACTATCTGTATATTTTAAAACCAGTTTTTTTGGTTGTTGAATGGTAAAAAACATTCACAGCTGGACATGGACCTGGACATTGCATAGTATATAAATGTGAAAGATCACTGAATGTAGAAAAATGAAATAACTTTAGTGGTCTCACCATATTAACTGCACTAAACACTTTTCCCCATTGTCTTTTAAGTGTGTTTCAAATGCCAGATTGCGCCAAATATGCTCATACCTGGGTACCGGTGGGAGTCCCCCTCACTGATGGCTGTCATTGAGAAGTAGAGACAGCCAAAAGTTCCTTTTCAACTGTCTCTATTTTGAATGCCAACCATTTTAGATTTTTTCAAAATGAATATGTGAGTATGTGATCATTCATTTTTAGGAAGTGCCGCCGCCAGACCACCAGAGAGGTGAGTAACCTCTTTAGGGACTTTTAGGTTTAGGGGGAGGGTTAGGTTCTTGGGAAGGGAGGGTTAGGGCATGGAAGGGGGGTTAGGTTCAGGCTGCGTGGAAGGGAGACTTAAGGTTAGTCAGCTGGGAAGGGGGACTTAGGTTCAGGCTGCGTGGAAGGGCCATTCTCCATGGGGACCAAGACCCTTGGGTACCTAGCAGTCAACCCATTACCTTTCCATCTCATTACATTAATCCACATCATATTGGGTGGGAGGGTAGTAGTTTATCCTTTGCAGAGAACAGAGCTCTGGCTATCATTTACCTAAACCACCTATTGTATAGATATTTTTTGTTTTCTTACTTTTATGACACTCCGGGTTTACCTGGTTAGAACCGGAGTGGTCAAAGAGAGGGTATTTGTGGTACCCCGGGATTACCCGGTGAGAACTGAGGTGACCACTAAGGAGACAGGCAGAGTGAACGAGTAGGTTTCCGGAGACCGGAGACTTTACTATCCAGGGGGTCTTCACCAGTACCCCTGATGGTGGGGATGGGCTTGGCAGCGGCCTGATAGCCTGGACGGACCCCGGTGAACCAGACTCG
>WWET01000059.1:838074-850271 GCA_011038615.1 Limnodynastes dumerilii
AAACTGACATCACAGGTGGGCTGCAGCCTGTGCAAATCCACATTCGGGGAGTTTAACCATTCAGCCCTCACTCCTGCTAAACTTCCCATGTCTGATGGTTTGCCCATGCTGCAGGCCCATCTTCTAATTACACACTACTAAATATAAATGGACACAACACAGATTTGGGAATGAACTAAAAGTACTTGTAATTTTATTAGGTTAAATCTTTTAGGGATTAGTTTTAATTGTCTATTTGATAAATTACTTTTAAATTTGATGGGGGCAACAAAAGCAAAGCAAGTACAGTAGTTATTACACAATTCAAAATGGCATCAAAACCAGCTCTCTCCAGTGCCTCAGCGCTCCTCTCAATGAATGACTGGAAAATGGCTGAGACTGTCCATACCAGACAAGACTCAGCAACCGCTCAAACGGCCCTCCACAAAACAGTCACCATTGAGTGAGCACCACCAAAAAACTGCCAACTTGCTGTTGCTTATCGCCACCGACCAGAGCCTCCACTCTGGTCCCGCCACCATCAATAAGGAAGTAGATAACCAACTGCTCTCAAATTACCCCTCATAAAACTATAACCCCTCCGCTAATAATAATAAACATCAACTCACTGGACAGCCAATTCAAAAAGAGGACCACAACATACCTCTTCATCAGCAAAGAGGATCACAACATAACTCCCCTGCCAAACCTCTGCAGGTCCAATCCGCTACTTCCCTAGGATACAACTACTCCCCAGCAGAGACCACTGAAGGGACAATAGAAAGGAACCTTGAATAAACTTCAAACCAGAATGTCACATCCGAAACAGAGAGATGCTGGGCACATGTGAAATATGACATCCTGGCAAAGGAAATAGGAGGGGAGCTGTAAACCCTGAGTGAAGGGTCTAATAAGAGTCTAATAAGAGGAGGATTAAGTGCTTCCCCAGACAAAGTGGAAAAAATCCCTTCATGCCCCCACACAAAGTGCAGCAAGCAAACCAGCTAATCCAGTCCTATCCAGGGCCCCAGTGTGTAGGCGGAGAAACAAAGGAGCATGCTAACTGAAACATACACATCATTCATCCTCTGGTGGCTGCCCATATCTGTCCAAACATATATATGGGACCCAACATTGGGACTCTCAATTTTAGAGTTAGGACCACCATATACAGAAAGGCCTTGACGGTGGTTGGTGGCTTATCCCATATTTGATCAAATATGTGTAAAGAACATTTCTGTGTTTTATTTTACAGATAGAACAGTAGAGTTTGTTACTGGTTTATGGCAGTGTGCTGAGAGTTTGTTACTGGTTTATGACAGTGTGCTGGGGCTATTTTTTCCTTTTGTTTCTGTGGCAAGCAGATTAACCCCTGCCTTTCACGCACCTGTTTAACATATACCTATAAATTGATTGAGAAACTTCCATTCTGTTTTTATTCTGTCCAAATGTAGCCTTGTAGGCCGATGAATGTCCCAAGTCCTGGATATCTGTCACTGAAGCATCTCCTCTAGCCTCTGATCTTGTGACTTCAATACAGAACAATTGAGTTCCGAAATTCACAGGCTCTCTCAAGAAGGCAATTCTGAAAACAAGCCAGAAAATTTGTAGTGAGAAAATGTAATTACAGCACACACATTAACTAGTCATAGCAACCGACGGCCGAAGGTAAGTGTAACAGGAGCTAGGGCCACCAGACAAATAGTGCTTCAAACATGCCATGGCAATGTAACCCATTCCTTCCCAGCATGCCTGGCCAGTCTTAAGCCTGTGGCCTATACTCTACCGTGTCATATATGTTATGGGCAGATAAGTATACCAGAGGAGAGGGAGGACTTACAGAATGCTACAAAGTCAATTAACCATGCATTCTCTTAAAGACACTGAAAAAACATTGTTTGGAATTTCTTTTGACTTAAGAGCCCCTTAAAAATATTATTGATACGCAAGAAGTGCACTGAACTTGGGGAGTTTGGGAACCACTACTCTAGGTACTTTCCATGCACACAAATTCAGAATCTAACATAATTATCCCCAGAGTACCTTCCAAATTGTGGTAATCCTTACCAACAATTTTGAGTAGGGTTTAACATATTATTATATGTGGTTGAAATTATAATTATTTGTTATGTGTAAAATGGGTTGGGCTGCAGGGTGGGAATGGATGGGAGAGTTAGGATTAGGTTGCGGAGAGGTGTTGGAGTATAGAAGAGGAGATCTCGTGTTACGCTGCGGGGAGGGGATGGAGCCTAAAAGGGGAGACGTCAATTTAGGCTGCGCGGAGGAGGTGGAGTGTAAAAGGAGAGTCTTAGGGTTAGGCTGTGTGGAGGATATGGATCAAAGATGGTGATACTTGTGGGGAAGGTAGGGTAAGGGTAATGGAAGGGGAGGGTTAGGGTGAGAATTAGCATAAGGGTTGGGGAAATAGGGATTCTGTCTGCAGGAAGTTTCAGGGCAGTTCTGTCCTTGGAAATGTGGTGTCGAAAACGGCCTTTTTGAAAAAGGGCCATTCACAGTGCCGACCCACACCCATGTAAAACTAACATAATACTACACTGTCGACATTTTGCCTGTCGACAAACAGTAACAACTGGCAAGGGTTTCGATTAACAAATAGAAAATCTCCTATCTTAAGTACAGTAGCTAGTATGTTGCATTTGAGCTTGAGTTTTCCCAAAAACAAAAACAGCCTCTAATAAAGAAGCCATTAGATAGTATGCAATGTAATAAGGGGCTTATTTCTTTAAAAGCATAGTATATCTCTTCCTGTTCTTTTACTTTTTATTTATTAACTGGCTTTATATTGCACCATCATATTAAATAGGGCTTTGCATTTTAACAATCATATAGCAGAGTAGTAGAAAACAGACTAGGTAGGAAAAGGGCATTGGTGTTTGATACATAATAGGAAGTGCTATATATCACACAGATGTAGTTCGCTAATGCGATGACAAATCACTTTCCAGCAATGCAGTGACAACAGCGTTAGTTTACCATCAGTCCCAGAGGAGAAATCATTGACACCGCGAGCGATAAGGATTTGAATGCTCAAATGGCAACAGGTAGTATTTCCCTCTAACACCTAACTTCCCCTTCTAGCAGCATAACCTTAACCTTCCTCCTTTTAGCAGCCTAACCGTAACCCTCCCCTTCTAGCAGCCTATTCCTAACCTTCCACTTCTAGCAGCCTAACCTTAACCCACCCTGTAACATAACCTAACCCTGACCTTCCCATTCTTGCAACCTAATCTTAACACTCCATTTTTCTGCTGCATAACCATAACCCTCCCCTTCTAGCAGCCTAATCCTAACTTTCCTCTTCTAGCAGCCTGTAACATAACCTAACCCTGACCTTCCCATTCTAGCAGCCTAATCTTAACCCTCCATGTCCTGCTGCATAACCATAACTTCTAGCAGCTAACTCAGCCTGTTGCAACCCATCAGGGAGAGCCTAATTTGCTATTGGGAATGGGCACTTCAGGAGATCCTGTGAAGATTTGAGAGAGCAATCTGGGAAGTATCTTGAGTGAGCATATGTACATGGGTGCAGTCTGATAGTTTGATAGGTTAACAAAATAATTTTGTATTTGACTCTGTAAAATACAAGCAACCAATATAGAGACTGATAGAGTGGACAAGCTCTAGAAGTGCATTTTGGAATTCAGTCTAGCTGCAGGATGCAGCTGCTGGTCCCGCCAGACCTATTCCAACTATGATACAGACACCAGCTGAGTGGCGGCTATATCATTGCTGAAAACCTCCGTAAATAGAACATTTCTATAGGGAATGGGCACCTATATTCACCCGTTCCTAATAACAACAGCTGCACCAGGATAAGGATAGGGTTAGGACTTAAGAGAAATGTTAGGGTTAAGTTGTGCGACATGGAGTGTTAGGGATAGGCTGCGGGATATGAAGTGTTAAGGCTCAGCTTAGGGCTGAATTGGGGATAGGTTGTGGAAAATGGTTAGGAAAGGGTTAAGGTTAGATAAAAACCTTTTGGAGCAGAAATCATTGCAACTCTGGGGGTTGCACCACAGACGCTATCTAAAATGGAGACTGCCAGCAATTGCAGTCATCATTCAGCTGCCGTCCAATAGTCTGATGAAAAACAGACTTTGAATCGGCAAACCATAACCCTAGCAGTTGCATATAATAAAGACTGTATGGGGGTAGTTTTATATTGTGGTAGACCAATAAGGAGAACATTTAAAAAATCAATTATTTTTTATTTATTATGTAACAACATTTTTAAATTGATTGTGGGAAACAAAGCAATGTTTGAAGTCAAGGGTAACACCTGGACAGCAAGTTTGATCACCAAGAATTATTGCAGTGTTATCAACAGAAATATAGAGACCGGTTGGGTAACTTTTATTGGCAGATGGAAATAGTGACGTTTTCCTGGACTTTCGGTAAGGCGCACCGCTAATAGCCATAGCAACTGGAATAACAAATGTGCAATATTGTAAATGCAAATACCACATACAAAAACAAAGCCCATCTAAGGCTAAATGAGACAGACTAGCCTATAGGGGCATATGAAAATAAGTTATACAAACCCCAAATCAAAGTGACACATATTAAATCTGATGCCAAATATGTCATTAGGGGATGGAATCATAATAGGACCTAGATAATGAACATATAATGCACTGCTCCTAACTCTCAAAAGATGGCATCCCTTACATGACAACAAACAAACCAGTGGATATAAACAATCTATTGCATGCATCTTCATTTCATCCACCTGCCCTGAAGGAACTCTGAAAACCAGGGACACTAAGAACACCCATTTAATGCCTAGTTGCAAAAAAGGCAAGACCACTTGATGAAGATGGATGTCTTCCAATTCTCCCAAATTAGGGTGTTATCGATGCATTAATTGTGTTACCAGTTGTTACCTTAGCCCTTGCACACATTTTACCACCATAGTCTAGTCTGTCTATTGCAGACTTAGCTTGTACATGGTATTTGCATTCACAATATTGTACATTTGTTGTTCCAGTTGCCATGGCTACCAGCAGTGCACCTTACAGGTTACCTGTTAAAGAAATCAAGGCATGCTGCACCTTAGGAGAAAGAGAGATATAGGAGATTGGAAATCAGGTAGTCACACTGCCATGGACGAAGAGGATGAGGCCTTTGCCAACCCCCCTCATTTTCACAGTGTTGGAATGCAGCATCACAGGAGGCAGATCAGTACTTGTTGTGCATCTTAACCCTTTGCCTACTAACACATAAGCAGATCATACATCAAACCCTCTAGCTTCCAATACTACACTAAGACCCTATCACGTACCCGAAACCCAAAGCGGATACCCAGCGTAGTCGGTCCATGACAGCTGGGTTCAGCAATTGCATAGCCACAATATGTTTGCCAGGGCAGCTAGGCACATTAAACTCAAACAGCTTCTCTACTTTAAATCTCCCACCCGATCCCTCCCTGTGGTAGTTCTGTATAACCTTGTTGTTTGTTGAGTGGAAAGTAGACCCATTTCAGTTGTTTGATAATGTTGGCAAGTGGCTTTTCAGTTTGTGGTCATATTGTTTGTGCACTTAAATAATTCAGACTCAACTATTGAATTTGGCCGGTTGGTGTCACTTGCCATTGAATTTGGCTGGCTTGATCAGAGGCCTGTCTAAGCAGTTGACCTCGTTTGCTGCCTAGTGAGGTACAGTACCTATGGTGTTATAAGAGTGTGCCTTTTGTTTTATGATGTTGTTAACCATTCTTTATAATGTCTCAACATGCGTTTGACAATAATTTTCGCTGTGCCTGCTTTTCTCCCTGTCAATTATAGTCAATTTAATTATTATTATGATTCTTTGGATCCCACATTTTACTTATATTTTAATAAAAAGTTATATTTCAATTAATAAAATTAAAATTAGACCCACAGTAAGTCTCTGTGTCTTTATTGGGGCTGGTTGAAGGAGGTGGGTGTCTTGGTATAAAGTCATGGAATCACACATGGGCAGTTTCTGCATTCTGATCAGGAGCACAGATGTAGGAGCAAACACAGAACGTTAAGTGGATGAAGTATGATCCAAACGCATAGAAATGAGGGGAAAATCAGAACTGAGGATCCAGTCTAAAATATTATAGTCTATACATAATATAGACTATAATCTAAGAACATTCAAAAAAAGGCTTAGTAACAAATTAGCATTAGCTGAACCCCTCCCGTCCAAAAACTTTTGTTTACTATATTACTTACTATTGTATCTTCTGGTTTCATGTCTTCTGGCACACACTGGCAAGTCAAGAATCTGTGCTATTGGATGAGTGAACATGGCACTTTATCTATTGGATAGCCCCTATCCCCACACTTGCTAAAATTGCAGAGGTGGAAGAGATCTTAATCACCCCCTGGATAAACGACTGTGGTTGCATCATAACAATCAGGAAGGCAGTCCAAATTTAAATCATATAAAGTTATAATATAACATAATTGTAAAGAAACAAAATATTTATATTGACACTAACAAAACAGAAGCATGCAACTACCAATTGAATGTTTTCCTTTTTTAATAAGTAATGCATACTTTTAAGTTGAAATCTGATGACAGACAAAAAGAGGTGAGATGAAAATTCTTTAAGTGTATTTTTTCAAAAACTTGACATAAAAAACCCTCAATCTTCAATCTTCCTCTGTTCCTCTATATGAAAATTTAGTTCTTAGCCTCCACAACATTAGACTGAATAAAGGGAATCCATCAGAAATCATCAGTATTTTGTTGTCAAGGTTCTCCATGAACACTTTTGCTTCATTGTCTAATATTTCAGAGTTTGCTCTATCTTGTCCTTGCTCTTCATTGCAGCTCTGAAGAAGGTTTTCCAGCAATGAACACAATAGACAAATGTTCTCATATTTTGTAATATCATACATCATCTTGTTCTGTAATAAAAATAAAAACAATAATAAGACAATAATACAAATCTAAAACGTTACATGGAAAAGTACAAAAAAAAAGGCAACTTAAAGGAGCCCAAAATGTTTTGACTAAGTAAAGCTTAAAAAGTTTAATATACGGGGTAAACTAACAGAATGCCGTACTTAAGAACATTTTCTAAGAGATAAATATGTATTCATAAACCAGGGTTGGCTAGTTTAAACCAAATGGCAAAAATAAAAACATAAAAAAAACACTCTTTTTATGCTGCGACAACAGGCACGACGCTGTCACTTCTTTAAAAAAAAAGCCTGTTATAAGGAAATCTAGCTGGTAATATTCTACAAATGAAGTCAATTTATACACACAACAGAGAAATAGGGAGAGGGGACTAGATCAGAGGGGTGCTAAATCTGCCTAGAATACACAAATTTCTGCAATTTATTTAATTAAAAGTAATAAATAATAAGTAGGACTTATGCTTAATTTTCACTTATTCTTATTTTCAGTTTCTTCTATTTCTGAATTTACTTTATATGTTTTACAATCTTAGCAAAATAAGTTTTGGTGTTATACTATCTTAATATGGCGCCTTTCATACTGGAGCAAGAAATAAGGTAATATTCATCTGTCTCTATTTCAATCAGCCAATCAGCATACTTGGAAAAGAATGGCACAAGAACTTTGGAAAAAGCACTGAGGATATTCATAAGAGAAGATTCAGAATGTTAAAAAACATATAGATAGTCATAACTTAAACAAACTGCAACAAAGTTGAAAAAAAATTCATACATGTAACAATATGTAATCTTTGAATCACAGCTGAAGTGACAAAAACGACCATTTTTGTAAGCATATCTCCCTATATAAAAATCAGTTTAACTAATTACATGGAGGATCATCTCAGACCACACATTAAGAATTTTCTATTTTTAAGTCTGCACCACCTCTCCACAGAGGATCCTTTAGGGTTAAAGCATCACATCGCAGGATTTTAAGGGTTAGGCAGTGAGAAAGGAAAGGATTAGGGTAATGAAAGGGGAAGGATAGGGTTAGAGTATTGCAAGGGGATGGTTAGGGTTAGGCTGCGGAGAAAGAAGGGTTATGGTAAATTATTAGGGTAAGGGACCATTCGTCGCAGTGTCTTATATCCTTACTGTATCAATTGCTCTGCCTCTACGAGGCAAAAGCAATCTACTTCCCAGTCAGTTCGGAACTGGCTGAGAGGGAACGTCCTTTTCTAAATAGGGCCGTTCGCAGCGTCGACCCACTCCCGAAGAAATATACTCTTTTCAGTATAACTACTTTTAGCACAGAAACTGCGGATGCTATTGTTCATGCTGTGCAGATGATAACACTTTTTATGAATTAACAAAATGAAATACTTAAAAACTTAAATAATGTCTTAAACTGAGATTAATGAAGGAATCATATTGCTGTCATAAATGGCAAGATTAGCTGTGGCATTAACTATATTAAACACTCTAAAATAGAAATAATGTTTTAAATTGAGATAAATTAGCAATGCTCATTTCTGCCATGGATGGGAAGATTTCAGCCAGAGTTTTAAACAGAAATGACTGGCATCTTAGAATGTAACTTCATTGTGCGTTACTGTTTAATAACTTTAGGCAAAATAAGTGCAGCAGATGTGTAGATCTGCTGTTTAAAATGCGTGCAACTTAATCTGACACATGCAAATGTATGTGTATAGAGGTGTAAAGCAAAACCCTTTATACGTTTTAATGTTTCAAAGGCATTATTTTGTTTTTGTTTTACAATACAATAAAACCATTTACAAATTAATATCAGTGCACTAATATTCAAAAGCATTTAAAAGCTCCACAGGTGGAAGTCATTATATCACTTATTCTGTAGGGAGACCTGCAAAACATGGAGCATTGGGGATGCCGGAGGACCGAGTGTGAGAAACACTGGTTTAGTTTGATCTTAATGTTGTATTTTAAAACAATGTTTATTTGTAATTATTACAGTTTAATTTTACACTTACACCAGCCCTGAGCTGCTGCAAAAGCTTGGGAGAAGGAACAAGGAATCCTGGCTGCTACAGTGCTGGCCACAGCAATAAACCACCCGCTTTCTCATTTAAATATAGTGGAACACTCATTCCACTAGAGTAAACCACACAGCAGTAAAACAGCTACTCTGTGTTTGTTATTTTGTACTTGCTCCTGTATACACACTAATACATGCTGTGCTTACACAAAGAAAAATTGCTGTAAGTGCACCTGATTTTTTTCCTTTAGTAATAATAAAGTAAAATTTTCCTTGCTAACACTAGTTTTTATCTAACACTATTGTGCAACTAAGGACCTAAAGGTAGGTATCATATAAAGAAGGTGAGGCACTTTGTACTATAAGATGATAAGCAGACTGAACAGAAATATTGTTTAATATCATATTGCATCTTGTAGAGACATTGATCTCCAAATGTACAGAAATACTATTTGTGAAAGGCTGATAAAGGAGGATATTACAGTCAACATGGCAGGTTTGAAACAGAATGTTCAAGAGCAAAATATGTTTCAATATTATCAGAGAATCAGATCAGCAAAGAAGGAAATTAGAACATTATAAAGTAAAAATAAAGCTACGATGGACTCTGAACAATGCTGAATTATTTAATTAATATTTTATGAATAATGTTTTGTATGGGAAATTCTATCTGTTTTTATGGTAGTTAACACAGAGAATGAAGAATGGCAAAACATCATAACAATAAGAGTTAATTCACAAGAACATTAGTAATATACATTTTTAGACAAAGATTGCAGTGTTTATAAATGTGTTGTTCAGCTAAAATCAGTAAGAACTCCCTCTAGCACTATAACTCTTTATTAATATTTCACAGAAAATCATATCAAACTCATCAAATGTGCTGATGTCAGGAATGTGGCATAATGGACTAAAGGTTGGGCTTAATCCTTATTGAGTTAGAATTTGGCTTGTTTTATTTATCTTATGCACATGTATAAATATAAATATCACCTTCCCTGAAGAAAGGACCGTAATAAAGAGGTCCTGAAACGTCGGACTTACCTATATACATGACTCCGTTAGTTTTTCTTAAAATAGACAACCAGTGCCGGGCATTTGTTGCAATATTGTACGGACTAAACCTCCTAGTCATGGCATGGATGCACTTTAACTATTGAAGAGGAGTGCCACACACCACATTTGCTAAATATAAATATAGGAATTCTTTGTAAAATGAGGAGGCAAAGTATATATATACACATTACTATTGGCGACTGCACCATCTTCTCCTCCACCCAAGCTTACTACCTTTACATCATCCTTGACTTCACACTTTTCCTTACCCCCCCCCCTCCACATCTGCGCCCTCTCGCTGTCCTGCCACTTTCACCTCCACAACACAGCTCTCATCAAAACCTTCTTAACCGCAGATGCCACTAAAACGCTTGTTTAGTCTCTCGTTTTCTCCCGTTTCAAATATTGAAACATTCTTTTCTTCGACCCCCCTCTGGTTCACCTCGCTCCCCTACAGTCCATCCTTAATGCTGCAGCCAGACTCATCTTTCTCTCCAAACGCTCTGCCTCCACCTCCCCTCTCTGTCTATATGTACACTGGATTCCTGTGTCTTTCAGAATTCTTTTCAAGCTCCTCACCACAACTTTCAAGGTTCTTTTTTCCTCCACCTCTCCCTACCCCTCTGGTCTGCTGGTGATCACAGCCTCAACTCCAACCTGACAACAACCTCTCACTCCTGCATTAAAGACTTCTCCCTGTCCACCCCTTTGCACCGGAACAACCTACCACAACCTATCAGACACTCTAGCACCCTCCAATCCTTCAAACACTCCCTCAAAACCCACTTCTTCAGGCTAGCCTACCCTTTCTCCACCTAAGCTTACCTGTCCTCCCTATCTACATCCCTGTGTCTCCTGTTTGCTCACCCCTTGCCACTTAGCATGTTAGCTGTTATGAAAAGGGCCCTCCTCCCTCCTGTGATCACCCCTCTACCCTGTCCTCATTAATTCCCACCTTTAGTCTCTACTGTCTATCTGTCTCCTTATTAATCTGCTTCTATCCTGCACATATCCTACATCTTTATTTTCCATACACATTGTTTTGCTATTTTTGTACTGTATTTTATCTTTGCATTGTACTTGTATTCCTTATTTTTTTGAACTTGTACCTTGTCTGTTAATTGTGTTGTATATGTAACTATTGCCTCTGTACTGTGCTGTGGATACTGTGTGGTGCATTATAAATAAACGTTAATAATAAAAATAACAATAATGCTGGGAGAACCTTACCTGCCTGACTGCATTACGCCAGCTGTGAAGCATGGTGGAGGAGGGATAATAGTATGGGGCTGTTTTTGAGGGTTTGGGCTAGACCCCTTATCTCCAGTGAAGGGCAATCTTAATGCTTCAGCATACTAAGTCATTTTGGACAATGCTTTTCTTCCAACTTTGTGGCAACAGTTTGGGGAAGGCCCTTTTCTATTCCAACATGACTGTGCCCCAGTGCACAAAGGAAGGACTAAAAAGACAAGGTTTGATGGGTTTAGTGTGAAAGAACTTGACTGGCCCTCAACTAAACCCAATCAAGCACCTTTGGGATGAATTGGTATGGAGATTAAGGGAAAGGCCTTCTCGTCCAACAAAGTCCTTACCTCATAAATGCTCTACAGAATGAATGGGCACGAATTCCCATAGAAACTCCAAAATCTTGTGAAAAGCCTTCCAAGATGAGTGAAAGCTGTTACAGCTGCAAAAGGGGAACCAACTCCTTATTAAAGAATATGTATTTAAATACATTACAGTCCAAATACTTTTGTCCATATAGTGTATATATAGGGGATTATTATGAAACATATAGGGTTCTATTATAAAGGATCATTTAAGGGAAGTGTAGAAGGACTAAAGGGCTACCCTATTTTGGAACATACAGTTTGTATGTCTCATAACAAAGCCTTTTATTTCTCTTTAATTGTGTTTTTTTATTTCTTCTTAATTGTGTTAAAATGTTCCCATAATAATTCTCTTGTGATATAATATTGTTCTATGATATAGAACACATATTAAGGTATATGGGATGTTAGGGTGTTGAGATAATGATAAGATAATGGAAGATAATTTGAGCATAATTTAGGAGTAATAGAGAGTTTTATTAGGGAAATTTAGAATCTATGCCCCATAAAAGAGTTTTTTATGTCTTAACTGTGCTCAAATTATCCCTATATTAGGGATTTAAATGCCCCATAATGAAGGTATATTATTTCTTCTTGTGTCCAAATTACTACTGTCCAAATTAATTCCCACACCACATT
>WWET01000059.1:850328-869447 GCA_011038615.1 Limnodynastes dumerilii
AATAGATTTCTATTATAGAGAATATTTTACTACATTTAAAGAAGATGGATAAATACAGAGGGTATTATTAGTTTTATATGCCTATATTACTGTTTAATAGGTCTTTTTAAAATAGAGACATATGGGCACATATAAAGAGTATTTATACTATTTAATTATAGTGCAATATTTAGCAAATATTTTTGAGGTTCTTGTATTTTTCCTTAATAAAATCATTGTTTATTTAATATAAAATCATTGTTTATTTAATATAAAACATAAAAACATAACATAAAAAACAAAACATAAAACATAACAAAAGTATTACTTATAAAAGTAATTGGATAAAATGACAGGGACAATTTAAAAAAATGATGTCCCTGAATACATGGAAAATGCATGTGGAGACTGTGAGAATCTGTACAAAATCTGTACAAAAACCATACAAAAAAAGAAATCCACAAAGCAAAAATAGTTAAGATAAAATCCTATGTATATAATTAACAGGATAAAAAAAGGCATATTTTAGGCCTCTATTATTTGTTTCTGTTTTGCATCAATTTCTTATGGTAACAAGTGTTCTGTGAAGCTAGCATGTCTAACTTTGGAAAAAATATTTTTTATTAAGTCTTGGGGTTATTGACATGCAAATATAATTTAACATTAAAAATAATAATAACTGATCACTGAATAATTTATAATTAAAATTTGTAATCGTAGCAAATCTAAAATAAAAAAAAAGAAATATGTACATATGTATTTTAATTCCTTCCTATGCAGCAACAAAGAATGATGCCAACTGCAAATAATGCAAAAATGAAAAGATGGAAAGTAATCAACACCAGAAGATATATAGAAGAATATATTAGTCAGGCTCTGTATAAAGTGATGTTTAATGTTTGATTGGGCGCTCCTGTTTGTTATTCTTCATCCATCATCAACTGAAAGTTTAAGATGAGTCAATAATTCGTTTTCTTCTTGTCTGCACTCAAGCCTGAACTGACTATTTGTGCTTTCTACTATTGATATAGATATTTTTCTTCTGGTTGTGGTGATGATATTACCTCAAGAAAGAAAAAAGTGTCTAAACTTTTAACTAATGTCTAGAAATTTGTTGTAACAGTAAAAGAAAATTTAGTCTTCAAAACAAAATAAAATATCCAGTTTTACTGTTTTATATTGAACTTAAAATCTACCATTGAATTTAAAAGCATGAATTAGCAGAAGTTGGTTGGGGTAAAGACACTATAAACAAAGCATAAATAGAGACAGAAGAGGGTAAACATAGAGAAAGTAGATGAGAAAGAGAGAGAAGCTGAACGCGTGCTCGCACAATTTTACCGACCCCTGACAGAATAATCTGTTAATAGGGGAAATTCTTTAGAATAACCTGTACACATGCCCAAACCTTGGGCAGATCTTCTTACCCTGCTGTGCCATCTTTGTGCCAACAAATATTTAATTGCACATTAATATATATATAACTGGATAAGAGTTGTTAGTTTAGTATAACTAACATACCACTTATTTCATAATTAAGCTCTTGCATGAATTATGTCTTAAATCAGAATTCTAAGATGTCAAGAATTACCATTTCACAGCATAGAATCTTGAATTTTGGCTCGTGGAGAGCAGTGCCAAGGACAGAGAATTAGCCTCTAACTTAAGGGACACTGTAGTCTTTAACCTTCATTTACTGTTATAGACTGACAACAACACACTTCAAGCTAACTTACTATCACAGTGTTCAATTAATTATCACATGATTAATGACCTGTAGGAATATGGCTATGTAGCCCTGTTCGGCTCCTTAGATGTTTGGTTAACTAGACAGTCATTATTTGACTCTGAACAGGATTTTTATTTATGAGCAAGAGTGTTTACAAACTTCTTGTGTTCAAGTCATGTCATAGATTTAATGTTATATTGTTATCTTGGACATGTGAAGGACATTTACTTTGTTCTTTGCTTTGACCCACTTAATTGTTTTGCATTATGATTATGATCATAAATTATTCTATTTTGCTTAATCTCCAAAGTAATATTTTGCACACTGACAAATGTTTTCCCTTGGACTAAAATTATAATTAAAACATTTTTTTCAAAACTTAAGAAAGAGATTAACATACTAAAATACTCAGAAGCTCATTCAGTACTGAAATGACACATAGGAGAAAATTATTTTTACGTTAAGTTATATTTTGTATTTCTATACAATTACAAAACCCCCAAGTAGCTGATGCCCTTGAAATCTGTACTTTTTTTAAACACTTGTACTGTTAAATAAACACTTGGACAATCATTTGTATGTGTCAAATATTATTATTATTATTATTATTATTATTATTATTATTAAGAATAATAATAAAAATAATAATAATACACGGCATTTGTATGAATATTATTATTATTATTATTATTATTATTATTAAGAATAATAATAATGTATTAATATATATATATATAATTTTTTAGATTACATTCTCCTCCACCATCAGAGACTGGTGCAAATCAAGCACTCAAGCAAATCTGTTTTTTAGGAGGTGGGGGTCAGAGAATTTAGAATGAACTGCATGCATAGTAGTGTATTTAGGCAATCTACGTACCAGTTAGGTACATAGATTGTCTCCATGCAGGCTTTAAAGACTTAAAAAAGAAAAGAGGCGTGCCACGTCAGTCTCTAGGAGATTTTAAGAAGAGTGTGTGGGGGTAGCTATGCAATGGAGGTAAGGAGGTAGGTAGAAGTCTATGCGTATTTTCCTTTTTATGAAGTAAGATAGGCACGGGAAGTTAGGGAAGCCCTAGGATACTCTTCATAAAAGAAAGGGGGAAATGCTGTGGGAGGGAGCTGTAAGTTAGGTTTGGATACATGCATATTCGCACCTTCTTAAAGCTTTCTTAACTGTGAACACAGTCCACTATTCCCTAAGGGGCTAAATGAAACAACTGCACCTAAAAATTTCTTCTTTTTTTTTTAACTGCCTACAAAGCTTGTCCCTAGATTAAAAATGAAAAATAATAACCTCTTATATATGTTTTTTTTTAAATTAAGCCTATAAGATAAGTAAATATTCCACTGTTACAATTTATTATTCAGCTAGAACTTAAACTCTCTTATATTTGTCCCGCCATGAGATTCTATAGAAGTCTTAGTTATGCTTCTGTTGGTACTGATGGTAGAAATAACATTAAAGGTTACTTATACAAATTTCTGTCTACTACATCTACTCATTATCCTTGATTTACATAGAAACATAGAAAGTGATGGCAAATAAGAGCCACATGGCCCATCTAGTCTGCCAATTTGTTTATTCAAAACTATACTGACCCTAGACCCTATTTACCCTCAATTTGGTTTACAATTTAGGATACCCTTATATTTATCCCAAGCATGTTTAAATTGTTCTACTGTATTGGCCTCAATAACCTCAGATGGGAGAATATTCCACTTATCTATCACCCTTTCAGTGAAGTAATTTTTCCGCACATTTCCTTTGAATCTACCACCCTCCAGTTTGTATCCATGCCCTCGTGTTCTATTACACCTTTTCTTTTGAAAAATGGTACCCTCCTCTAGCTGGTCACAACCCTTTATCTCCTGCTTCATTTAAATAAGAAATTTTAAGTTTTGTTCTTATATTTATCAAATGATCTCTAGTATTATATTGATTGCAAATGGATTCTAATGTTATTGTCTTATTTGTTAGAAATGTTTTCATAGTAACCCCAGCTGGTTTCCCGAACACTACGAAATTTAAGTTGCTTTATTCTTCATTCTGAATAATATAACTGTTCATTTATCCTAATACTATTTACTATATATACTTTCTTCCACCCTAGATATATACTTTGATACATCTTTTGACTAGACTGACTTCACCATTTGCATAAATAGGTGCTCTTTAACCACACCAGATAGCTAATGAATAAAAGCACAGGAATTTTATTAAGGCTACCAGCTACTACATTCCATACTCTTTGAAAGAAAACCCTGTTTGGGGAAAAACGTGTCAGTGCAGTATACTGGTTGTATTTTGCTCACTCAGCAATACCTCAATTCTGTCTATTTATGACCACTATTTTCACCAAGTAAGGTATTAACAAATCATTATATCGGACATCCAAAGGAGACTGCCAGGACAACAAATGCTGGAGCTGGGACCCATTTGGAAAACAAAGGAGCTAGAGCATGCCATTCGCGCTAATTAGAAGAACCTCAGGCTGCCAGCCTGTAACACTACGGTAGCGTGAATAATACAATATCAGACCCATACTCTAGAGATTTTCACATAACCTCTTTGAACTATTATGAAGACTGATATACATTACAGTGACAGCATCCACTAAATACCATGATCTTGGTGGTTCACCTTCATCGTCAGGTCTTGGATGATTTGTCCCAGGTTGGATACCTGGGAGATGAGTGCTTTTATGGCCTTAGTGGCAGCTGGATCCATGAGGCCTATGTATTGGTCGGGTATAATGTTACAGTTGGCCAAAGGGATTCTCACCGGGGGCCCGGAATCTATGTCAGCACCAGGTGTTCACTAGAGCCTCTAGTGGTGAGGATAGTCTGGGCTGCTGGTCTGACAGGTCCTTCCCCCGGTGATAGGCCCAGAGGGGTACTGCAGCGTGGTTAGTGCTACCAGGAACCCATGTAATCACAGGAACCCTTGCATACAGGATAAAAAGTAAGTAACACACACTGAAACGCTCAAGAACAGAAATGTGGTTTTTAATGCAAATACTGGAACCCTCATACACAGTATAGCAAGAACGGATGTACACACAAGGTAATGAACAATAAATAAGTATACCAGAATGAACCCCAAGGCGCAGGGAATATAGGAGGAGGATGGAACTAGCACTGGAGGTGTTACAGGCTGCTCTCCTAATCAGAGAAGGTATACTAATGAGGATACTGTTACACAGGCAGAACTAGGTGTACTACAAGTCCCAGGATGGAATAAGGGACTGTGCTGACAGGATGGATAACAGCACACAGAAGGTAAAGACAGGTGAAACAATCTACCAATCCTAACACTGTAAGCTGGAAGATACAGCGGAGCAACGGCTCAATACACACTGGAGATGACACACACTCAGTGGAATACACGCACAGTAAAAATACACTGGAGATAACAACTACACAGTGGTACAAGAGACTGGCGGCTACGCACTCGAGCAAGATGGCAAATGCTGCGAGGAGATGTTAAACACAGAGGAACTAACAAAAGAGCTCCACACACTGCTAGATGGCAAAAGCAGGTAACGCACACAACACGTGGCAGATCAAACACTCACCCGACAGGACGGAGCAATGTGAGATGGTAAACACATGCACGCACCACTCAGGAGTGGAGAAGAGACCGGGACCTGTCCGGGGCTGAGGCCGCCAGCGGGAGTAGCGGACTACTCTCGCCGCGCACCTCACCACACAGGGGGTCCACAACAATAACAGAGGGTATCAGGAAAGCAAGGGGGTAAACACCAGGAACACAGGGTATCAGGAGTATGCAAAGCAATACACAGCACTCAGACAGTAAGCAAGCACGATCAGGAAACCAGACGCTATAATCGACAACTGTGGAACTGAGCAGAGGCTATTCAAAGCGAATTCCCCCAATCAGCAATGAGCACCTGACACACCTCCAGGGTAGATTACCTGACAGCTGGGGAAAAGTGCGCACATAGAAAAAAAAACTCTGCTACACCCTGCTAGTGTAACAATAGGCAGGTGTAGGTGCGTAAGGTAATCAACATCTGAGTGGAGGAAGTAGAGAGAGAGAGAGAGAGAGAGAGCGAGAGAGAGAGAGAGAGAGAGAGAGAGAGAGAGAGAGCTGGAAGTGTGAAGACAGAAGGGAAAGTTGAAATAGAGACTTATTGGAAGGAAAAGGACAGTTTTATGAACTGTAGATTAAACTGTTCCACTAATGAAACTCTTTTACTTAATGTTATAAATAAGGGGAATGTTATTGGGTTGAAAATATACTTAATAAGCCCTATGAACCCTCAGATGATGCTTTTCCTCAGGCATATGGACTAATGTGTTTGTATATACATATCATACGTTTATAGTAAAGTAATGTTTATTTAGGGACACTGCAACAGATTTAGTAGAAAATAGATAAGCTGAAATTGTATTTGTTAAATAAAATTAGCTAGGGTGTTCTCGCATGTTGCAATTAAATGTTAAATAGTAAACGAATATTCCTTATTGAAATTCTTGAGTGAAATATTGAATCTCCTTGAAGTTGAATTGCTAATATTGGTTTTGCAACTAAAATGCAAGTTTAAAAATATTCTTATTGTAAACTCTGATATTCTGTATAACTTTCATGTGAATTATTCCTGTTGTGTAACAATCTCTGTGAATCTGAAAAGATCTTCTTTGATAATTATTCTTTCTCAAGTTAAGAGAATTTCTTTAGTAAATGGGTGATCAGTTTCCTTTTCTGCAACACTACTCACTGAATACATTTTGTTACAATTTGCTCTACCAAACCGACAACTAGTATAATTTAGTTTAGTGTTACATTATTATAACATTTAATAACCACTTTCCAGAAAATATTATCTTTTCTGGCTATGACACATGATTATAATACATTTTGTATAAATGAGGTAATACTGCATGAGTCAAATAGAATGAACCATACTGAAGAGCTCAGGGGCTTTTCAGAAATCATTTAAATGTATAACCTGGTGCAATGTAAATTCTGTTTTTGTCAAGTGAAATCATTAAGAAAAGAAACCAATGCAGCAACAAACATAAGGCCACACAAGAGCAAAGAATGGCAACAAAGTAACACGAAGGGGAACATGGTGATGAAGGTGTTCATATCCATGTTTTTGGGATGAGATTTTGTAAGCACTCACTCATTGAAGTAGTGTTCAAATTCCTTATACAGTATCTTTAGGGTTGGAGAGAGAGAGAAAAGTAAGCATGGACCAGATCCTAAAAACCAAATGTGCTACATTTAAATTTCAACCAGGGATCAAATAGTGGATCCTTGCTGTATACACACATTTGGGCAAGCACATAGGTAACCACTTCCTTCACTTGCAGTGATTTCTAACAGCAGAAACATACCTTCAAATTTTTGATTGGTTTTCTAATCCCTGCCAATACAGTACATTGTGATATAAAAGTCCTCACACCTTGGGTATCACACCTTGGGTGGTGAAAGAAGCTGTCAGAAGAGTCAATGTTCTGAAGCCTGAATCAAGTGTATTGCATTCCGATTGGGCCACTCAAATGTGTGCGTATGCACAGATTGCAAAAAAAATAAATGTTTCAATCCATCTGCATGTAAAACACCTAGGGCCAGATTTACTAAGCTGTGGGAAAAGAAAAGTGGAGATGTTGCCCATAGCAACCAATCAGATTCTAGATGACATTTTTTAGTATGTAATAGGAAAGTTAGATCTGAAATCTGATTGGTTCCTTAAGGCAACATCTTCACTTCTCCTTTCCAGCAGCTTAGTAAGTCTGACCCCTAGTGGTAAAAAATTTGGTTCAAGTCCCTTGTACTTTTCTTAGTCTTATGAACGTTACAAATTCAACTTTAAAAGAATATTTAGACAGCCATGTGTTTTTTAGGGGATGCAGTTGAGCTGAATGGTGGCTGTATCATTGTTTGAAACAAGTTGAAAATAGAAAATTGATATTGTTAACAGGACCTATTTCATTGTTCCCAATAGCTACAGGCTGTGACAGTTGCGGCTGGTAAACTTGGCTTATGTTGTGGCAGCCTAAAGATAGGGTTAAGTCTTAAGCAGAAGGTTAGAGGGCAGGGCATGGAGGGTTAAGGTTAGGCTGCAAGGAATTGATGGTTAGGGATAGACTGTGGAGCATGGAGGGTTAGGATTAGGGCTAAATAAGGGGAAGGTTAAGGTTAGGCTGCAGGAAACAGAGGGTAAGGGTTAAGAAAGGTTTAATGGTAGGGTTAGGTGACAACACTTACCTTTTGGCTGATGACTCTTTGCGACTCCATGAGTCACATCACCCTAGCTTATTAGCATGCAGACTGCTGGCAATTGCCCTAGATTGGGACTATGTGATACTTTGACAGGGGATTAAAATTATTTAGGGGCTAAAAAGTACTTGATTTCTTTCTAGAAAATTACCTTCACAAATATCAGAATGATTTGAACATTCTTTTTGCTTTTAAAATACTTACTTGCAAGCACATTTCAAACTGGTAAATTCTTACCATATAGTATATAAGTATCGTTTTTACTCTTTAAAAATAGGAAATCTTTTTTTCTGTACGTCTGTTCCTACTGTCCTGAAAAAATATCAGTAACAGTAATAACAACTCACAATATCATGTCCTCTAGCACACGCGTAATATTTATCCCATTAAAAGAACACTAAAACTGCAACATCTTATGGCATACTTTACATATTTGTACAGTGTATAGTAAAGGGTGCTATATCTGATCATACATCATACATTTGGGGACTTCATTTGTGTTTATGTATTTTCAATATATTTTTCTTAGTGGCTACTTTTTTGCATGTAATAGTCTATAGTCTTCTCTTATTTTTAGCTTGTTAAAGAAGATATGGGTGTAATATTAAATAATTATTAAATGCAAATTAATTATTTAATTCTAAATAGTAAAATGGTATCTCTATACAACCCCAAACATTGTGTGTATTTAATTCTTTAACTGTTCTGAAACATTTTGAAGATGCGTTATCAATGAGCAAGTGGTTTCTCTCCCTTCTCTCCAGCCTTGAAGGATTTAATCAGTGCTATGTTATGCTGTGGATGAGGTTAGCCGGCGGTCCCCTAAAAGTTGCAACCATAGATTTTGTGGCTTTTGTTGGTTTAATACACCTGCTGCAGGTTCTTTACATTATTTACTTTAAATCTCAATTACCTCAAAGAGGCATCCATAGGTCATTTCACAAATAATAATAATAATAATAATAACAATGGACCTGATTCAGACTTAAGAAGGTGCTTAAAATAAGAGAGGAAAGTCATTCCTGGGCTACACCATATTGATTGCAGGGGGAGTCAGGTAAATTGTATTCTTTGCATGCAGGGATATATCTTTTAATTTCTTACTCCACACAGATACTGACCAGCTTTACAATCACACTGTTATTTATCACCTCTCATCTCTAATACTGTTTGCAGCAGATGAAATATGACAACCCCTGCAATCAACATGGTTTAGCTAAGGAGTAACTTTCCTCTCTTATTTTAAGTATCTTCTTAAGTCTGAATCAGGCCCAATAATTTTACAATTCAACAAAAAAAAATTCTGAGTTGGTAGTGAGTGGTGATTTAATTTTTTTAAAAAACACCCCCAAATGTAATAAAACATTAAAATATATATATATTTTTAAAAACCTTTCACAGCAAGCACCATTAACTATGCCATTAACACTGTGTCATGCATAAGCAACATTCATAATAACCCATACAGAGAATGTTACACATAAATGCCATTAAGTACAAAACAAAAAAAAATTATTTACCAACCCGAAGTCTTCTCACTCTTGTGTCCTCAATGGATGCTCTTCCAGGTGTCCGTAAAATAAAATAAAATAAAAAAAACCAAAACCAGCAGAAGAGAGATGCTTCGTCAATGTTCTTCTTCGTCAATGTACTAACAGGTCAGACAGCAAAGGACCTCTATTTTTTATTGTGAAAGTGTCAAATTGCTGTATAGAGCAGTTTGTAAATGTAAAAATCCATTGTAAATGCAAAAATTCCTTCTAAATGTACAAACCGCTAGCATTTTTTTATTTTAAATTCCGGCAGTTTGGAAAGTTACAAACCACCATACATTGCCGGCAGTCTTAAAGGGACCCTTTAAACTGACAAATAGTAAATGCTGTTGTTTGGCCTCCAAAAACGTTGATGTTGCAAAAAAAAAAATGTGGTTTAGTAAATTAACCCAAAGTCATTTATATTTCCTGTGCACACTTCAGAAAATGTTTGAAAATTACTAATACATTTTTAGGGTCATGGCAATCAAAGTGAGACTACAAAGAAAAGAAAAGACATTGATTCTTCTTTTCAAACTCAACAGCTGAAGTTCACAAGCTGAACTTCTTTAGGTTTACAGACACTTATACCCCGTTCAGATTACCATGAAAAAGCCGGGGTTTTCATTAAATTGCCGGCTTTCATGAAAACCCCGGCTTTTTCTGGCAATGTGAACGGTGAAGCCGGGTCTCTTTAGCCGGGTCTCAGACCCGGCTAAAAAGAAGGGTTTTTGCCGGCTTTTTTAAAAGCCGGCTTCCCCCGTTCACACTGCGGTGAAAAGCCGGCTATTTAAATAGCAGCCGGCTTGTAAAAAAAAAAAAAGAGCGACCGGCTTTTAAAAAAAAAAAAAAAAAAATGAGAAAAAAAAAAGCCGGTGTTTTCAGCGCAGTCTGAACGCACCAGGCTAAAATTAAAAAAATTTTGCCCACTGCCTAAAAAGCTGGCTTTTTAGGCAGTGGCAATCTGAACACAGCATTAGATATTAGCATTTATTCTCCTGTAACATATTAAAGAATTGCATGGTATAAACAATTGTGTAACCTCTTCGACAGACTATAATCACTAACTATCTGCTGCATCTAAATGCTTAAAGGCAACAGATAAACTTTATTTCAATAAAGTTGCATCAATAATTCATTTAGCACCCCATCTGAATGCTAACTTCAACCCTGGGGGTGGGAGAGGAAAAATCACAGTATGAATGGGCAAATGGCATTCTTACTTCACAGTATTTTCAAAAGGAAGCACATTTTTTAATAGTAGCGGTTACTAAAGCCATCTGTGGGGAACAAAATTGCCAACGGCAATACTAAAGCACAAAATGCACAGATGGAATACCAGGTTTTGAAAATACTCCTGAATTAGACTGTGTGCATCAGAGCTGGACCACTAGAGGTTATTAGACTTATTTTTCTAATGATGAAAGTTACATCTGTTTGTGGATTTGAAAGAATAATCAAGATCAATCAATTTATACTTAACATGTGTCTAATGGAAGAGAATAAAAAGGATTTTAATCTTGATGCTGCTGATAATACTACTGTTATATTTTAATAGTACTTAACATTTTGTATTTGGTGCTTAATATGAATAGCAAAGAAATGAATAAACTTTTTTCTGCCATGATTCCTAACATATAACAATTACAGGATATTAAAGGGGCTGTTCATTCAAACTCAATACACAGCAGCTTTGTCATCTGCCAACTTTTCCTAGTACTAGCATTCTAGTAAAGGACAAATTTTACAACCACTATACATTATACAATATTACGGTGACATGCCCCCTGCACATTCCAGTACATGTGCAAGACAGCCACCTGATCGGGTACAATTCAATAGTAGAACAAAAAGGGGGGCTGCACATGGGACTTGATCCACCATTAAGAACCACAGCTGACTAATACATTCCGCATATGTACCTCAACTGTGTGCAAACCGTGCAAACTAGATACTTACAAATCTGAAAGCATATGTTTCAATGATGATATGTTTTAATGCGTAAGTATCTTTCTGATGGTGGATGGAGTGAGACAACGTGTGTACGTAAAACGCATGGTGGACAGAGGAACACATACAAATCATACAGTAAGGGCTTATCTAAGCCCATACATATGATGCTGCATGCCAGCATTTAGGGTAAAGTTCTGCACGCGGAAGGTCATACATAATCCAATCCTAATTGTGGATCCTGTTTGTGGTCTTTTAAAGGTAGGTGGCAAACCACATCCATATCCACAACTAGGGCCGGTGCTAGCATGTCTAGCGCCCCCCTGCAGTTTCACAGTACTTTTATACATTATGGACCTGATTCACACTTAAGAAAGTTCTAAAAATAAGAACTTAAAGTTACGCCTGGGCAATATCATGTTGTTTTTGGGGGGAGTCAAGTTAATAGCATTCTTTGCATGCAGGAATACATCTTCAAATAGCTTGCTGCACATAGATACTGACCAGCTTTAGTATTACACTGTTATTTAGACATGGTCTGGAAATTATCACCTCTCAACACTAGTGCTGTTTGCAACAGATGAAATATGACTCCCCTGCAATCAACATGGTTTAGCCCAGGTGTGACTTTAAGGACCTGATTCACACTTAAGAAAGTTCTAAATTTTAGGTGCGTATATTTAAGAACGGATGCACTGTGCATGCGTAGTAACTTTTTCTTAAGTGTGAATCAGGTCCTAAGAGAGGAAAGTTACTCCTGGGCTAAACCATGTTGATTTCAGGGGAGTCATATTTCATCTGTTGCAAACAGTACTAGTGTTGAGAGGTGATATTTCCCAGCCCAAGTCTAAATAACAGTGTGATAGTAAAGCTGGTCAGTATCTGTTTTCAGTAAGCTATTCAAAGATGTATTCCTGCATGCAAAGAATACAATTAAATTGACTCCCCCTGAAAACAACATGGTTTTGCTCAGGAGTAACTTTAGGTTCTTATTTTTAGAACTTTCTTAAGTGTGAATCAGGTCCTATATGCCTAGAGCACCTCCAGTACTCCCATCATGTGCCACCAGCTCCCTTCAGTACTCCCATCATGTGTCTCCAGCCCCCCCTATACTTCCATCATGCGTCTCCAGCCCCCCCAGTACTCCTACTTTGCATCTCCAGCCTCCTCACTGTAATCCTATCATGTGTCTCTAGCCCCCCCCAATACTCCCATAATATGCCATCAGCCCCCCCAACATTATGTTTTTTAACTTACCTGAGTCTTCCTCCGCGGTGCTCTCCTCCTCTGGCATGCAGCTCATACAGGAAGGAAGTTTCTGTATGAGTGTCTGAGGCAGTTACACAGAGCAGCTGACATCAGCCTCTTTATGTAACTGCCACGACAGCTCATGCAGGAACCTCCTGTATGAGCTGCCTGACGGTCTCCAGAGCAGGGGATGTCTGCGCCGCACATTTTCTCCCCAGTCGCCGGCCCATCATATTCCAGCAGGGGATAGCAGGTGGAGGGGAGCGCCTCGCTGGCTTAGAGCCCCCCTGCCACGCATACTGGGTTCCGCTGGCCCTGTCCACAACCCTTTGCACAGAATTATATAGTGAACTAGCCCTCATATGGTCATGACCTATATACACATATCAAGAGAGCAGTGTTCATATATTGGAGAGAGTTATATAACATGCAGTTTACATATGAATGAAAACATGCTTTTTTGTATCATAATAAAAAAAGATAATATACAATATTTTCAATCTCTTTCATCTTTGTGAACAGCAGCAAGAGACTTTGGGGTTGATCAAGAGTTAAAAATAACAGAAAAAAAATTAAATTGCTTATGATTCAAAGATATATAACTAAACACACTGATTAGGCTTTGGAAAAGTAATTTTAACTTTTAGGGAAGGTGCAGTACATAGAGGGTTAGAAATGAAGGGGATGGTTACTGTTAGGCTTCGGGAAACAGGGTTAGGAATAAGGGAGGACTAAGGTTTGGAACAAGGCTTACCAATTGAAATAGAAATCTTCACAGCTTTGGGAGCTGCAACACGGTTGCAACAGAGAATGGAGACTGCAGGCAATTGCCTTCTGTCATCATTCAACTGCCATATGATGGTCTTTCGAAAGAGAGACCATGGCACTGGCAAACCACACCTGTTTAGATCATACATAGCACAGTGAATCCTTTTTGAGCGTATCTAGTTAAGATAACTATACAAACTTGCAAATTAACAATTTTTTTAATTGTAGTTTGATCATAATTGTACCTTTTACGGCATACCATTGACTTTATTTATCCTGTTTTGTACTAATATACTTTATATTATAGCGATATGATTAACATACTAAGCAGACATCCTTTAGCCCCCACAGCAGTAATGTGAATCATAACTAAAAATCCAAACACCCAATAGTGAACATTTGAAGTGATTAGTGCCGGCCCTAGCACATCTGTAGGTATCTCTGGAGTCTCAGGATTAAGAATTGGATTATTGTGATAAATACTACTTATTCTTGGTGCAGGTGTGGCTTCATCATGGTTAATCATATTAATAACTTTTACACTCCTATCTTTCTGTACATCTATTTTTATGTTCTATTATGTCTTAAATGAAAGTAATTTGACATTTTATTGGATTTCCGGTTTTTAAAATTACAATAGTTATTTTGGAATAAGAGTCTAAGCTTATGAATACTGGTCTTGCACTGGTCTGGTGAATAGTACATTTTCTCTTGTCAGGCATTATGATCAGACATATAAACATTAGGAATATGTTGTGATGGTATATTGTGGGAGTTTAATATACCCTACTAAGTATGGTGTAATTTTCTGTTATGTTAAGATGTCCACAAATTATAAAACACCCAATCACCCAATTATCAAACTTTTGTATAATAAGATGACAGTTTGGGGATATTTACCATCAGCCATTTCAAATCAAAAACAACCACAAAGAATCATTTTTACTGTCTGCAAAGCTGATTGGTTTATTTGTCATGCATACTTAGGGGCTGATTCAGAGATGCAAGAGGTGCAAGTGTACAGCTCAGATAAACCATTTTTCAAAGTAAGGGGTGTCAATAATTTAACATTTTTTGTATGCAGGGAAAATACATTACATTTACACAAAGAACTAAAATACTGCATAGCTTTATGTTTATTCTATAAAATAGAGTTAAGCTAAGAAATTTCAGCTCCTAATTTTAATTCTGGTTTTACAATTAAAATCTGCCTCCCCTAGCAATTCAACATGGTATTGCTCAGGTCTACACTTGCACCTAAAAAAAAGGTGGAAGTGCAACTCTGAATCAGCCCCTTAATCAGATAATCCATAAACTAATATTGTGCAATTTTAATCATTGTATGGGAAATTTCAATAATCTGAAAGTACTTACCCAGTAGATTTGAATGAATAGATGCACAATAAAAGTGAGGGAGGAGCTTAAGCAATGACAGCTGCAAAATTTTGAACGGGCAGCTATACACTTAAATACAAAAATACACATACAACAGCAATGAGGAGGCCAATAACATAAAAATAATTGTAGTAATATTAGATTTGCCTGGGGAGATTACCAATGGAGAGAGTAGAAACTAAAACAAGACATTCTCTCAAATAGATGTATGTTGTCCTAGATAAGATCAACTATAATTGTTTTGAAGTTAACGGTCTCCTAAAAAAGGTGGCCAGTTTGTGATGTCTGTTTCTGCAAATCAGATCCATAGCAAGTTTGAAATTACTTCATGAGGTTTATTAAAATTTTGTGTTTCGATGTAGACACAATAAAAAATTAGCTCTAACCCTGTCCCCATTCATCTGCCTCCCTGACGCATCCTGTTTTGCCTTTACAAGAATTGGTGTATTATTGTATAAATAAATTATAATTATCACAAAAGTAAATTTATTTAGTATAGATCCTTAATTAAAAGTATAATGGGACACGTAATAAAAAAAAGTCCTATTAGATTTTTAAGACTTAGAATAAGTATATTATTATATAAATAAATTATAATTATCATTATAATTTTTTTAAAATACGGCCAATTGAAGGTTGCACATTTTCACACAAAAACGCATGTGTGAATTGCATGCATCCTGCTTTTGACAATGTGTTGACAAAGCCCAACAATGCATCCGTCTAATTAAGAGACATTTATGTGCATACATTTAATTTTAAAAAAGGTGGATGCGGAAAAGCACAATGGTGTATTTTTTTTTTAAATGTAAAAGAAATACTTTTCCAAAAAATTTATGTTTTTAAAATGGTATAAATAAATTAATATTAAAATTTTAAACTATTTAATAGTTGTATGTAAATGTTAAAAACACCTAACTCATTTGTAATATTGTGTTTTTATTTAGTCTCCAACAACATACAAAGAAAACTGACAATTTTTATGTATAAGAAAAATACCATTTATTTTTAACATACAAAAAAAATTATTATAAATGTTATAAAAAGGGCGTGCGCATGAAACAAGCTAAAAAAAAGCTCACCTATGTTCAATTTCCTCACAGTTACAAATATTCCTGCAGATATCTGCTACTTTGTTTGTATCTATATTAAATAGTGTTTTATCAGCTGTATTTTTTGTAAATGAGTCACGTGTCTGCCTTGAGGCATTTTCTAATTAAAAAACAGTTTTTAACACGCTTGCACCATGGTCAGGGCTGGTGCAAAGAAAAGTAGTAAGCGCGTGCAAATTATCAACATAGATGCGCGTGAATCAGCTAGTAAATGCCCCAAAAATACATTAAGATATTTAAGCACGCCCCTTTTTGCATACAAATAAACACGGGTTTGTTAGCTGGCAGAGACGGATAAATGGTATCACATGCGCTTGCTTTACTACTGAAAATGCGCTTCTTGCGCATGCGCAGTGTACAATTCCGCTACTCATCCGTCTAATTTTTGCAACTCTAAAACCGGTCCTTAGTGTGTATCAATTCTTTATGCTGGAAAAGTTTTTATGTACAGATACTTTACAGCTTTATATTTACATTTTAATTTAGAGTTCAAACATAATTTAGGGAAGCATAACCTCAACTCTATTCCAGTCAGCATATTTCAAAACGGCAAGTTATTCAGAGGTGGAAATTTGCTCCTTTGTCATTTTAGCTTTTTCACCTAAATCTGTATCTGCCCGGTGGGTATTTGTGTTGTTTGATCTGTTACATTTCTTAACACATTTTTGTATAAAGCGGCTTTTTTTTCTCTTTAATGTGGCATAAACAAAGAAATCTAACATTACATTATAACTGGTAAACATACTTGTGATTAGAAATCTAATAAAGAAAGAAATGGAGAAATACATGCATGAGTGGATACCTAAGAAATTTCTTTAAACTTGCAAAGCTTATCAAGGTGAAACACAAACATTTTCAATAAATAGAATCCCCAAAGGAGCTTACTACAGTATTTTGAATGCAAGCATTAGTATTACATCAAATTACACTATCACTTCCAGCTGAATTCAGTCTAGCCAATTTATTGATTTTTCTAGTTATACAGGCTTCAAGCTATCAACATTTGTCTGATACAGTATTTCAAACACTTTGCACACCCTAATAAAATTCATTATTATAACAGAATGGCCAAACCTATTTTCCTAAGCTAGGTTACACCTGTCAGCTTTTGTTCAAAGCAGTATAACCATAATTACTTGGTTCAGTGGAAAACAACACTGAATTTATATTTACATTAATGAGTTTCACTGAAAGCAGGTGAGATCACAGGCAGCCGCATGTGTCAGAAATTGTATTATATCTGAACCTACACGAAGGAAGTCAAATTACCAAACGGTCATGTGTGTTTATTTGGTGGCTGCAACTGTACCTACCTCTGTTTATCTCAGAGCAGAATATATTAGAGGTATATAGAGCAGTTCTGACAATTATTTGGGGATTTTTAGCATTGTTATTCCATAAATTGCACAATAAACAATATGCAATTGCCAATTTCTACTCCATGTACATTTTGATAATTACTAAAAATTCAATGGATTTCAATTAAGCCATTGTACCTTCAAGTCACTTGGAGTTTGGTGTGCATATCGCATAGGATTTCACTCAAAGAACTTCACAATTACAATCCACATTCGTGGTTATTTGCAACGATCAGTTCAGTATTCAAAAAACTTTTAATACGCTTTCACATCACCACCCTTGAAAAAATCGGGATTTTCAACCCGAGTTTTTCCCAGGAAAATTGCTGTGTCAAAAAAGCTGCATTATAAGTCCACAAAAACCTGAGAAATCCCTGGGTTTTACCATTTCATATGTCATGAATTTCCCGGCTCTGTCCTGTCAAGAAACTGTCAATCATGCTAGAGGAGCTCTTATTGGTTGGCTGGAAAAAAATGATGTCATTTAAATGGGACTTAACTTTTTGCACACAAAGATTAAGTCAGAACATGGTGGCCATTTTAACTGCATTGCTTTCCATGATGGCTGATGAATCACTTGTTTTAAGCTCAGAGCTCATGGTTTGGTGGATTATTTTGCTGTTTCAGACAGCAAATGATAGCCTGGTGCAACTGCTTACACCGTGCCAGATGGTACATTGTGACATGGGGCCAGATCCAGAGCTACGCTTTTACTGCACTGCATACTTACGCTAGCGTACCCTCTATGCCCCCCCCTAGGCACACCCCTCTCATGTATGTATTTTGGCCGCCTCATGCTTTCCAAACCCTATCTTAACTTTACATGGCGTAACCGCTCTCGTACATATATGTCACACGTAGTTACGCTGCTAAGCACACCGATACTGTACGATTTAAATGCCTCACCCCGCCTTCAAAGCATAAATACTAGTGGCATATGATTGGCACACCCCTTCAAAAGTGTATACGCTTCTGATACGTGTCTGCCCCTTACGCTATGACTTACGTGGCATAACATCTGTCGTGCGCATGCACAGTAAGTACTAATGAACGCTTTCACGCTAGCGGCTAGCGTAAATTCACTCGCGTACATTGTTCTGGAATTACCCCATGGTGAGGAGAAGGGCACAATTCATGGTAGAGGTGGAGAATACTTAACACCAATATTTGCGTAGGAGAAGAGCGTACATTAAATTCACTCAGATGTCATTCGTACAACCCAGGCAACACACCTTTACTCATTTTATTAATAAAGACAAAAAGGTTTTAAACAGAAACTGATTTTTCCAGTGCCAATGGTATTTATAATGTAGCATATTATAAGTCATATGCTTAGGGTTTTTTTTTGTTATAAAATGCTTTTTTATAACATGTATCAAAAATATAAAAATGATCAATCATATAACAATATGTACATAAATAATATAATAATACAAAATACTATACAAAAACTATAAGCAAAAACCCCCACCATTTACAATTGCTCATAGTGGGAAAAGAGCTTGTGTTGGTACTGCTCTGGTGGTGGATGCTGAGGTGCAGGTGCGTGCAAAGGTGCAGGTGTATGCTGGGTTGCAGGCGGATTTTGAGGTGTGGAGGGTAATTCTGGGGAGGGTAAGCTGATAAAGCTTGATCAGTTTGCTGGTGGGGTGGGTATAAGGGAGGGGTGGGGGTGGTTGCTACTTTTGTTGTTAGCTCGTTCCATGCCTAATTCTGTCTATGCTCGAAAAAGCATTTCATTCGGTCCTCCTCATGACAATGCATCTATTGTGTCAAGCTGCTCCATCATTGCAGGAGC
>WWET01000059.1:883285-895386 GCA_011038615.1 Limnodynastes dumerilii
CCATTCTAAACACTCCCAGGAAAGTATCCCCTGGGTAGAGTATGGAGCGCGGTCATTGGAGATCCTTGCAGGAGGGGTCAGTACCTAGCTGCTGGCAGTCAGGGATGATATGGGTCCCTGTGTGCTGCTGCTATAGGTACTCATCTGTTGCAAGTCCTGCTGGGCTGAATTGCAAGAGTACGTGTCATCATTGCTCACGGTCTTTGGTATCTCAGTCTGCAAGATGAGTGATGCATGGCAGTGGTACCTGTGCATTTGTGTGGATGGCAGGCTAAAGTGGCTGTGGAGCCGGTGCTATCAGAACCGGGGGGCGCCAAGTTGCTGGAGAGCTCTCCAATCAACGCGTTTCACCCCTCTGTGTGGGGGCTTCTTCAGGATAGACAGCGTCTTGGCAGTAGCAGGATGATACCAACAGTGGGAGTTTGGATCTCCAATCAGCGGTATAAAGGAGGTGGGCCACGTGTGTTCTGATCGTTCTGGAAACTGACGCTTTGCTGGTTGCCATGGTGATGTGGCAAGCTTGGAGGTCAATGCTTGATCGGTTGCAGTGGCAACAAATACACAAAGGGGGTGTGACTTGCTTCAGCATGAGGACTGGAGTGCCATGTCTGGAGTGTGATTAAAGTGTAAAGATGGAAAAAAGGAGAGAAAGAAGGGGAGAAGATAGGGAGAGATGGAAGAGGAGAAGAAAGGGGAGAAAAAAGGGATGAATAAGACATGTGTAGGAGCAAAGAAGTGTGTAAAAAAAAAAAGATATGATTTTAAAAGGATATAGACATAGAAAACGAAAAATGAAAAGATGAAGGGCCTAATTCAATTGAGCGCTTATTTTTTTTAAAAATACGCATGTATAAAATACACACCATTCGCACGAAAAAATTAGCGCGATTCAATTAGAAATGTCCCCTCGCCTCAAACACACGTTAATTGGACCATGAGCGCATTTGTTAGCGCTCATGTTTTAGCTTCCCTACCGTTATAAAATACGCGCGTGTATTTCTGTATCTTTACCCACGCAATAACAAATGTCACCACAATCACTTCCCATAAGCAGCCCTGCCATCATATGTCTGTAATAATCTATTTAGGACCTTTTGCATTTGAATGTCAAAAATTAGACTGCAGCAACTCAGTAATAATGTATTATTATTGTAGAAGAGAATAATATAAAAAAACTTTTTCGGATTGTTGTTTGCCAGCGTCATTTTTCACTTTTCAATGTTCTCTTCTACTTTTTAGTTATTTTTTAACCTAACCCTATTTATTTGAGTTGCAGGCTGCATAGATTTATGTGGATTATCACATTTCTGTTGCCACTGTGCTGGGAGGTGCTCAGGAGCATAGAGGAGCTGTACACTTGAAAGTTTTCATGAATTTCACTCTCACATATCATAATACACACCTTGATACGCGCAAATTTTAATGCGTGTAACGCAATTGAATTGCAAAAGTGTGCACTTGCAATGCATTTAAATAGGGACAAAAAATACGCGCGATAGACCAAAAATATACACGGAAAAAAACGGAATTGAATTGGGACCGAAAAATCTGTGTGAAAAAAAATACGCGAAAAAACGCAGAAAAAATTCACTTCGCGCTTAATTGAATCAGGCCCTATGAGTTAAAAATCCTTTTTTAATATTATTATCCCACAGAATTAGAAATGAGAGTCTTAAAGGAAGGCCTCAAATTTGCACCACAAAATAAACATAATCCCTTTAATATATATGTGGACCTCCAAAAATTTGTACGCAAAATTACTATCAAGCGCCACTTTGCACTTCAAAAGCAAAAAATAAATAATAGTACAAATGAGGGGGAGGAAACAAATAAAAGGGATAAATTAAGGGCCAAATCCACCTTCAACCCTGTGCATAATAAAGGATGTTTTGTGGAAACTTTTAATAAAGTAATTACCAGGGAATTTAAAAAATGACAACTAAAGCAGATAAAAAAAGCTAAATATAAAAGAAATATGACAAAAGCAGAGATGGAAGCAGTAAAAGCGTTACAGGAAAATAACAACATTGTAATAAAGCCAGCAGATAAAGGGGGTGGGTTGGTTGTGATGAATAGTGTTGACTACGAACAGGAAGCATTACGACAATTGGGGGACTTTAATACATATTCCCCACTTAAAAGTGACCCTACATTGAAAATACTTGAAAAATATAAAAGTTTGATAAATAAACATTTTTTAATTGGCTGCATTTAGTAAAGATGTCCATTACTTCCAGAATATTTCTTCACCAACCATACCCGCCCTATATCTGCTACCTAGGTGAACAAAAATGCAACACATCCTCCTGGTCGACCAATAGTGGCAGGGATCAATTCTGTTACATCCAGACTTTCAGAATTTATAGATTCTATCCTGCAACCATTGGTCACCAGCACTAAATCCTACTTAAAAGATAGGGTCGCTACTATAAATATCTTTGAAAATACTATCTGGGACGATGACACTTATCTGGCGACGACGGATGTCACATCACTCTACACCATCATCAATCATGATGATGGTGTAGAGGGTATTAAAAAGTTTTTGAAGCCTGAAGCTACAGTTTTGAATGTGTTTATTGTTGAAGGTATTCGTTTCATACTAGAAAACAATTATTTCTTTTTTAAGGATAGGTTCTATCTACAGAAGACAGGGACGGCAATGGGGGCCAAAGTGGCATCCTGGAAGATAGAAACAATATGGAACGACATTAGATGGGAGCCCCAACTCGTGAAATTATATTGTTACATAGATAATATCATCTTCATGTAGAGGGGCCCTAAAAATACCTTAGAAGATTTTTGTAAAGAACTCAATAATAACAATAAAAATATCCTTCTCACTTTCAATATAAGCCAGGCTAAAGTCAACTTTTTGGACCTCACCATCTATAAAGAGTGAATGGTGATATGTATATGTATATGTATATGTGATATGTATAATAGTATAAGGCGAAGGTAAAAAATTATATGAAGCCGACAGATTTAAATGCCTTTATTAGCACAGATAGCTGTCACCATAGCAATTGGATTAGTAATGTTCCTAAGGGACGTATTGAGATTAAGGCGGAACTTCACAGAAGAAGCAGAATATAGACAACAGGCCATCATCCTTAAAGGGATGTTTTTAGTGAAGGGATATGGAGAGCAAGGGTTAGACATGGCCATAGAGGAGGTATGTGCTTTAGAGAGAACATCATTATTATGTCCAAAAAAGAAAACAAACCCCTCCAACCAACAGTGATAACCCTATGCATTTGCCTTCATCACACAATATAATACTGAATACAAATCTATAGATAAAATTGTGCGCAACAATTGGCATCTGTTGAACTCTGATCCAGTTCTAAAAGACATTATACCTGACGCTCCTAAATTCATTTATATAAGAGCCAAAAACCTTGGGCTAACACTAACGAAGAGTACTTATCGCACGTCACCCTCAAAACGGATTACAGTGAGGTCTAAAGGTTTTTATAGGTGCGGAATGTGCATAATGTGTCGCACATGTGACAGCCTGCCAAAACTACTGCCTTCCAGTCAACAAAAAATGGGCATATTTTTAATATCAATCAATTTATCACATGCTCAACAAAATTTTTGATATATTTAATTGAGTGTACATGCGGATATCAATATATCGACAGAACCACTTGCCCACTCAAAACTAGGTTGGCAGAGCATGTTAATAATATTAAAAAAGGATTTTTAACTCATAGTGTTTCACTACATTTTAAAGAGAAGCACAGTTGCTCATGTATATCCATAGCAAAAGTAATTGGCATTGAAAAAATAACACCCAAATGGAGAGAAATGTACAGTACAGACATTTTAGCCAGATCTGAAATGCAATGGATTTTTAAAATGGGGACCATGCAACCAGTAGGGTTAAATGCAGATTTCGAAATTAAATGGTTTTTATAAAGATTTTAATTAATTTATTATGTGTGTAATTATAATATTGTGATTTTAATGATTGAAATATTGTAATTTTAGATATATCTATTTATTTATATATTTTACTCTGCATTTTTGATGTCCCAATCCCTATATGCACTTTCTGAAAAAATTAACCAATTAGAAGTTAGTGGGAGGTCCATACCCTCTATATATACTGCTCAGCATCTTATATAAGATAGATTTGCCTTGAGAAAGATTACAACTGTAATCAAAACGTGTTTGAAGGTGCTACAGTTTTGTCATTGACCTGCAACCCCCTTTGGACCCTTCTGAACAATATTGGACACTATTTGTACTTTTGGACTTGCTTCATGTTGCAATTGCTGCTCCATGCTTTTTTTGACATTTTTATTGCGTTTTCTTTCGCTGGAACGCTTGCTGCTGAAACCACAATGAGGCTTGGATAGTAGTGAACGGCAATTAATCACAGACAGCCGGGACCTTCAAGCAGCAGTCACGCACCAGCGATTCCAGGAGGAATCCTGGTCCATTCCTTGGGACTAACAGATTATGGAACTGACTCTTAAGCTATACATCAATAACTCCAGGATCGTTACAACTGTGTTTTCTAGGCTAGAGCCTTTCATGACTTTCATTCCCATGTTCATGCACTAATTTGTTTTTCTTTCCTACATTCTCCAGTGCCCAGACCCAGTGTTACTTTTGTTTTTTCATAATGTATTTTAGGTATTTAAGGCCAATTGCGCGCAATACTGCTTCAAATATCTAGCTAAAAAAATGAAACAAAGAAATGAATAACCCCCCCTAGAAACATAATAAAAGTTAAATAACCTCCTGTATTACAGTTCACAGCAAGCACCAGTATGCCCTGACACCTGGGCCCACTGTGGCCTGTAGTGTTCCCACAATAACATAAAGGCTTCCCCATTATAATAAATAATGTGTTTTCCATTTTTTCTTAAAAAGGAAACCTTTATACGAGTGGCTATTGATAAGTTGTCAGCCTTAACCACTTACTGTTGCATTATTTTGTCACAGTTTTTGCCACTGTTTTGTCACATAAACAGTGACAAAAACAAGGTTGTTATCCAGCCATGCTTGAGAAGATAAAAAACCATAACATATGCTGAATGATCTAATCCTTCAGACCTCTGTTGCAACAATAATATTTACTGGCCAGAAACTGTATTTATAACGTCCCATACTGTCCCAGGTGAAGATCAATTTGGCAAGTATAAAGGGTTTTTTATTTTACTACACACTAGACCTGAGGCTGCAGCGGGAACAGGTGTCATGATGCTTGTGTTTACCCATGTACCATACACGATTTTGGTTGCTATGTCACATGGATGTTTAAACATTCCCACAATGATGAATACATTTTTTTGCACCCGCCATTATCTTTACACAGCTAACTGTTTGGGCGCGATGTTGTAGTTTTAGGGAGCTTATCATTAACAAATTGTGCACAGTGCTTAACAGAGAACATTACATTTGCCTTAAGCATCAATAATCAGTTAAAGTAGTTTGTACCAATGTTTCAGAGTATCAACACTTTCCGCAGGGATCCCAGGAAGAACTACAGAAGGACACCAAATCAAGAGCGTGCTGCTAGAATTCAATTTAAAAAAAGGAATCAAGCTCCTTTGGGGGTTTTTTTTTTTTTTGCAGAAACAAATTAACACTATAGCTTTCAAAACATTTCTTTAAAAAAAGTCCTATAAGTCAACAGAAATGTATGTTGTCTTGTACTGCTGTGTTTCTAAAGTAAATAAAATTCATAAGTAAAAAGTTTAAACTTTTGAAAAGATCGGACCTGATTCACACTTAAGAATGAAAACTTTGAGAACGTATCTAAATATAAGAATGAAGTAGATCTAAAAAATTAATTTAACACCTATGTACACATGTACGGACGGTTTTCTATTGCGGATGTGTTTCCTTATTGTGACTCGCACTGGGGCCATCGAGGTACTTAAAGTAAATCAGCATTCACTGAACCGCAACTAAACACAAAGGTTAATAAACAACTCAAAACTTCTTTATATTTATCTCCACACTATTATCTGTCTATTACATTACTTTTACGATAGATTTTACTAATATAAAAATGCCACATTGTAATTTTAACCATTAAGGAGCAACGAGCTACCTGTGTAATGTATGCTAATTATGTTTAAAAAAAATTATGGGTATTTTAAAATCTATTATATTATTATCTATTATTATTTTAATATTTTATTTTACAAAAATTCTAAATGTTTAAAACATTTAAAATATTAAAATTAATGTAAATAGAAATGTTTTCTATAGTGTTAAAGATCTAATAGCATCAATAACATATAAACAAGACATATAGGCAAGCACTAAACCATACATAAATCAACTTAAGAGTGGTAGAGGGATACCTTATCTTTCTCTGTGTAGACCTCTGCAAGGCACTCACACTTGGAAATCAGCCCTAACTTAAGAGGAACGCCCCTCTGCCCCTCTAACCACGGATGTGGAACTCATTCCGTGCCAATACGTGTGTCAGTCCTCAGTCAGCATGTCTGTGAATCAGTTGGCCATGGTTTCTTTGCGTATATTTCAGTTCTGGGCATGCACAGTATATACACTTATAAAAATACACACAGATGCTGCACTTACTTAAGTGTAAATACGGTCCACTGTATTTATTTTATTTTTTTAAAGAAGATAACTATAGTTACATCATTAAGTCTGCTGGGGTAGATTGTGTTTTATCAGGTTTGCACAAATGGAAGCAATTTTGTCTTCTAGATTTAATATTCATTTTATTTTCTGGTGCCACAGATTCTCAATTGGATCGAGTTCTGGATATTGTAGAGCGTTCATATTTTTGTTGTTCAACCATGCCAGCGTAACTTTGGCCATGTGTTTGGGATCATTGCCCTTTAACAAAAGGCAAACATCCACCCAAGCTTTAAGGTTCTAGTAGATTGAAGCAAGAGTTTTACGCTATCTGATAATATTTTGCTCCATCCACATGTTCTTCCATTTTAACAGGATGTAGAAATGCATTCCCACTGTTAAGATAATGATTGCTAAGAAATGAGCAGTGTTTGCCTGAACATATTCATTTTCAGTTTTATAATGTCTTTCTATTCAGCTTCCCACATAAGCTAGTTGAACGCAAAGCTCTTAATATAGATGTGTCTTTATTCCAGTCTCAGCCATTGAACTCTGCAGCTTCTTCAAAGTCCTAGTTTGCCTTTCTGTGGCCTCCTCTCATGATTTCTTACTTACTCTGATTATCAGTTTTTAGGGATGATATAGTCTATGCACTGTCTGGCTAGTATGATCCATACGCCTTAAGCATTCCTTAAGCCTTTTTCTGTGCAATTGTATAACTTTATCTCTAGCAAATCAACAGAGAATAAAGAAAGTACACTTGGAGCTTCAATAGCACAAGGATTTAATACTTAATAATATTTTTAAAAATTAAAGGGCTTAGAGGTATATTGTGCTGAAAATAGCTTGCTGCCTCTCTTACACCTGGAGGTTCTACAACCTCCAATAGTACAAGTAATAAAAAAATGAGGGATGGTTTGAGGAAAGGCGCCGGCGAACAAACAAGTGAAAATATGTCAAGTTCTTATCAGATCAGTTTCCAAAGTCCATAAGTAGAGTGGGGGCTTCTGTAGTAGGCAGGAAATCGTAGAGAGTCCAGAACAGCTGCCAGATGGAAAGCACCTGTTACAACAGAGATGACAGACTGGGAACAGACTGGGAACTGCAACTAGGCAGCAGTTGCTGTTCCCAGTCTGCTACGCTATACTTGCAACAAGTGAAATGAAATAGAAAAATGTCCGCTTTCGTGATTTGCGCAGGTGCACACATCTGAGCAACCCAACTTCTGACGCTTCCAATGGGGGCTGGTTTGCTCCCCTGTGGGAAAAGGCTAGGAACTCATAGAACAGTGTAGACTGGGATTGGTATGGCTGATCTATCCAGACATAAAACTTAAAGTAGGGTCCTGCTGTTGAAAGTCTGCTACCAGAACTTAGGGTTTGTTCCTTTCTGTTGAAATCATCAAAAGAAAATATTGTGTACACAATAAACAGATGATCTGCCGCCAACTGCTTAAAAAAAGTTAATGAAATAACATTTGAATAATCAGCTGAACTGTCGAAAACCAAGGGAGCAACTAATGTTTAGAAACAGAACTGTAGTGCTGAATGTCACATAGCAATAAGAATGACATTTATAGGTGGGTAATGAGAGCCCCAAAGCATTTTATAAAATGTTCTCCTTTGTTCACTAAAATTATATTTTATTTGTTAGCAAATGTTCAATGCATTCACTGAGTCTCATATTAAATGGTAGGGTTTTCTGAAGGTTAAGAGTAAGCCCTAATGGTTTGCTAAAGACGCTTCATGTAATATTATTTGTTGTTGTTTTTTTGTTTTATTATGTTTTAATTGTTATGATTTTTTTTCTTAATATGCTCATTTATTTGTCAACCATTTACATGAAAGCTAAGAACACATAATGTTCTGCTGCTGCAAATGTATTACTTCAGATTACTAACAGCTGGTGTTCAAGGCTAAAATCTTGGTACACACATATGTACACAGATCTGTGGATGAGTTTTTTTATTTAATTGTCAGTGTGACAACATATTTTACTAGGGCAAAAAGAATAAGCAATTTGCATAACTCCCATGGGAACAAAGCTTTTGGTTGAAGCACTGCTAGGGAAACTGTGTAATTCACAATTAATGTGACTAAGTTCCTGGGAGGAATTTGGGGAGTGTGATGGAAGCCAGAGATACTCTGATGTCTGAAAAGATTCTGCAAGAGTAAGAAATTATGCCTGAGATAAGGGAAAATTCAAACAACAACTGAAAATCAATCAGTTTATTCAGCATTGGTGTAATCAGGGTTGCTCTTAGCAGGGGAGGGCCCCTTAGCAAAGCCTACTCAGAGGAGTTCCCCCATCTGGCGTATGCGAAGTTCAGTCGCCACTCTGCATTTGCAGGAACGGCATTTGAATTGTAGCTGATAAGTTGTTAATTCATTAATTAATCAATTAATCAGCTGCACTTGCTGGTTACCTGTTTATAAACATTGCTTAGCAGTGAGCGCTGTTTCACGCCTTATGTGAATGGAAAATGGTGGCAGTGTGAAACTGTGTAAATGGCAATTCCAAGGCACGCATACTTTCAATCACAGGTTGTAGGAATTGTCATTTCTCTTTAGTCTGTAAGGGTCGCTATGCGCTACGATGGGGTTGCATAGGTGAATGTGCATATGCTGAACATAATAGTGGTCACAGTCCAATTAAAATAATGAGCATAACATAAGCACAGGAAACATAAGAAAAAAGTAGGACATACTGTATAAAGAAACCAGGAGACATGGGGAACTAAAGGCAAAAAGACACAAAATATCAAAAGAGACGACAATAAAAAGCATTACTTATTTGTTTCTACTGTATAATGTATATGTATAAAGATACTTTTGAATGTTTATGCTAATATGTGCTTTAAGGAAATAATTGATGTTCGTTTATATTGTCAATATAGGTACAGTATTTCTCCATAGCAAACAGCAGTGTGTCTTCATTTAGCGTTACAATGTTCTTAATCATCTTTAATGCTGTCCAGCTTCACTAACAATTTCATTAAAAGTCTTTAATGGTACTCCAATCACCATGTATCAGCAGATTAGGCCACAGAAAGCTTAGCACACAGATGCTGTTGCTTAAAATTAGTCTTAAGCATTTTACATTTTATTTTATTCCAATACCTTCCCTTCTCAGCTCCTGACACATTACTGTCAGTTTTCTACTGCACTATATATTACTTTTATCTATATAAACTTACATGGTACTATGTGGGAAATAGTCTAATGGCGTTCTGACATTCCACACACTAAGGGCCTTTATGTTCAGCTGAGAAAGACAGAAGCAATTGTCGATGACCCATATAATTGGACTCCTCCTGCATCACCCTGGTTCCTGTTATTATCCAAGTTACTCATATAATAAAAGTTAAAGCTAAGAAAAAGAAAAGCTTAAAGAAGCAATTGTACCCGCAAGTCAGATGCTTACAAGGTAAAAATATTTATTAAAAATATTACTATAGTTAATTTGCCTTACATTGGGCCTGATCCAGACCTACGACTCCCCCCGACACTCCCCCTGCCCTATCGTATTTACACTCCCTAACACGGCTGAAGGCTACCCTAACTTCAGCCGGCGTAAGGGAGTGTAAATACGCTGGGGCGGCGGCGTTAGTACGATTTCGCCGCCCTCCCAGCCTCATTACCCTCCCCCTGCCTCCCTGCACTAACCTCGGCGTAGTAACTCTGGGGGACGCCCCTCCCAGCATTACTACGCTGGTGCTACTGACGCCCGATGCACGCCGGGTAACATCAGCCCGGCGCATGCGTAGATCGGCTTTTCAGCCGATCTTACACCTACTCCCCCCCCCCCCAGCCGTATTAACTACGGTGGGCGAAGCTCTGGATCAGCCCCATTATTGCTTCTTGGGTGAAACATACTGCATTATGTTGTTGAAAGATATATATTATAATAACATATAATTTATATTATAAAATATTATATCAGGGCACACCTCTCAAAATACCACCAGGTGCCAGACTATAATGACTATAATGAATTACACAGAACAATAAAGAGAACCTATTCCTTAAAACGTCAGCACTCTATATAAAATCAAGAAACAGTCACTTTCAATTAATAAGTGGAAAATATTATACCACCATATGAGACCTCAGTATAAAAATATATATGAAAAAATACAGCGCTTAGAAAACCACAAATATATACTCAATTATATTAGTTTATAATGTTAGGGTAAGATCTGTGGATATTTACTAACAACGTTCACTTGCGTACTCACTTGGCCATGTGCACTTTAATTAAAGGACTTAAAGATCTACGGGCATAGTGTAATTATATATGGTCCAAATGTTAAATATACAAACATACACATGCGATGATTGTATTTATTAATTATATTTGTTTTTAACGGTTTAACTGATGAATTAAAAGTATTACATTTTTATTGTAGTTTCAAACAGTGCCGTTCTCCTTGTGGATTATTCAAGCCAATAATATAAACTAATATAATTGATTTTATATTGGTAGTTTTGTAAGTGCTGTATTTTTTCATATTTATGTTTTTGCTCTGAAAGGAGAGTTGAGGAGGGGAACACACTCCTTTATACAGCAGCTTTAGTGGATATTAAATAGCTATTAAGTGCAACTTGTTCTGCTTTTCTCAGTATAAAAACACATCTAAAGTGCCAAAAATAGAAAAAACAATTAGGGGTATATTTACAAAGGTCGCTTTTGGCTGGAGATTATGAATCGCCAGCCATCGCCGCGATTTTCCCGCAATATTTTTGCAAGAATCACGGGATTCACTAAAGGGCGCTTTTCTTAGGCGATTTTTAATCCCCTGCGAGAAGTGTCGCTTTAGCATTGGGTAAAACGCTGTGCTTTTCTATAGAAAAAATCGTCTGCACTGTGTTCCCAAAAGAACAAAAAACAAAGCGCTGCATGGTTGTAAGGCTTAGACTTGCTGCACTGATAGAACTACAAGGCTCAGCATTGCTGAGCTTTGTAATACTATCAGCGTCAGCATGGTAAGCCATAGAACCATGTAGCGCTGTAACAACAGTCAAAAAAAAAACAGCTTTTGCTTCTTATAGAGCTGCACAAGACGTATCTGATCAGAAAAATGATCTGTTTAGCAAAGCATGATGTTTGCACTGAACGTTGCATCCATTTAAACATTTTAGATGTTACTAGAAATCTATATAAATTTGTATATAAAGTTAGCAGTTTAGCAGTAGAATAAATCAGGGGTGTCAGAACCATCAAAATATTAAGACAAACAATACCGCACCAATCCTATATTGTAAAAAAAAATAAAACAATAACTCCCACCATTCGGGAGGTGGTACTAGAGACAACAATAGTATAAGAAAAGAAAATCTAACCATATAAAATGGATAGAAAAGCAACTATTTCAATAGTGCACATGTCATAAATGTAAACAATATCCACTCTCACAAGGATTAAAGTATTAAAAACACCAAATTTTTATCAGAAACATATTAAAACAGTAGGCGATATATTAAAAAGTAATATCACAGACCATATTAACATAATTACTGCATCAATTC
>WWET01000059.1:902934-920145 GCA_011038615.1 Limnodynastes dumerilii
CTGGACTGGACAACGAGACTGGACCACTCGACTGGACCACAAAGGCAGGACTGGACCAAGCAGGCAGGACTGGACCAAGCAGGCAGGACTGGACCAAGACGGCAGGACTGGACCAAGCAGGCAGGACTGGACCAAGACGGCAGGACTGGACCAAGCAGGCAGGACTGGACCAAGACGGCAGGACTGGACCAAGCAGGCAGGACTGGACCAAGACGGCAGGACTGGACCAAGCAGGCAGGACTGGACCAAGACGGCAGGACTGGACCAAGCAGGCAGGACTGGACCAAGACGGCAGGACTGGACCAAGCAGGCAGGACTGGACCAAGACGGCAGGACTGGACCAAGCAGGCAGGACTGGACCAAGACGGCAGGACTGGACCAAGCAGGCAGGACTGGACCAAGACGGCAGGACTGGACCAAGCAGGCAGGACTGGACCAAGACGGCAGGACTGGACCAAGCAGGCAGGACTGGACCAAGACGGCAGGACTGGACCAAGCAGGCAGGACTGGACCAAGACGGCAGGACTGGACCAAGCAGGCAGGACTGGACCAAGACGGCAGGACTGGACCAAGCAGGCAGGACTGGACCAAGACGGCAGGACTGGACCAAGCAGGCAGGACTGGACCAAGACGGCAGGACTGGACCAAGCAGGCAGGACTGGGCCAAGATGACAGGACTGGACCAAACAGGCAGGACTGGATCAAGACGACAGGATAGACCAAGGAGTACCAGGCACATGGGAGACCTGATTGTTCTGGCAACGATGGAACAGTGCCCAGGGTTTAAATAGTGCGCCCTGTGCACTGATTGGCTGGAGGACCGGAGACCACGAAGATCATTGGAGAAGCGTTGTCACATGATTCATCCAAGATGGCGGCGCCCATGGATCAGGACACAGCCACACTTGCCGCCAGAAACCCACGTGGAGGACGCCGCAGCAAGACTGGTAAGTATGAGCAGAGGCTGTCACTGTTTCAGTGACAGACTCCGACGAGCTGCAGCAGCCGCGCGCCGGGAGAGGGATGCCGTCAGAGAACCAGGGAGCAGGTAAGTGCGGCGTCTGCCGCGGCTTGTGATACAGTGTACATTCCCTGGCACCTTTATTCCTTGTAGATTATGCGTTCTGCATTGTCTGTGCAGTTTCCTGCATCTCCTGCTAATATGCTCAATGTTGCAACCATCTTTTTATGACCTGTATCTGCAGCCAGAACTCTTAGTGCTTCAACCAATCACTATGTAATTATCTTTATCTACAGGGAATGCTTTCAGCACTATAATTATCTGTGCAATTACCTGCATCTACAGCCAAAACTCTCAGACTTTCAACCACACACTGTGCAATTATTTGATTCTACAGCCAGTCCTTTTGGCCTTATCATTATCTGATCAAAACAATGCATCTTTAGGCAGCCTCTTTGGCTGTACTAATATATACATCATCAGTTAGTGTTCTCAGCACCACAACCTTTGGTGCAAATTACCTGCATCTTCAGCCATCACTCTTAGTGCTACATTCTTTAGGCTAGAGCCAGAATTAATAAATTAGTACTGCAGTACCAAAATTTCCACATCGGAGCGCAGCTGTCCAATGCTGCGTGTTGTGCAGCAATCAGCCTCTGCACTGGGGGCTGGTCCACTAACCATACGTATGAGATATGCATGGTGGGTGGACATAGGTATTTAAATTGTACAATAAGTGCTTGGCTAAACCCTTACATACAATTCAGTATTCCGCATGCATCTCTTAATACTTAAGGTAGGGTCCTGGCCACGGAAATCCGGGGAAGTGACTGCCTGCATGTGGAAATTTTGATGCCAAAATCCATATGTTAGCCTTCATAATGAAAGATAACGTATGGGTTTGGACTTGATCAGTTCCATTGTCTTTACAAATACCTGCATTCACACTTGTGCACTCTGCACTTCAGTCATCTGTGCAATCAGTTTTATCTCCAACCAGAGCTCTCAACGCTACAGTTATCTGTCTGTACAATCAACTATATCTTTGATCAGTGTCTTCATATTATTCCTTTTGTAGTGCTAAGTCTAACTATCTCCTATATCCGTGGTTTACCACATATGAGCCAGAAGAACATCAAGGCTCCAATTTTCTGTGTTCAACCCCCTATTATCTGCACAAGGGGTCCTAACCTAGATGCCTAAGAACCAGTAGCTCCGCTAATAGATTTACAACCATCAGTATAATTACCTATATTTCATTTTCTTTAGTCCTAGGTATGGCCAGCAGGCTTTAAAAATGTGTATTATGGGTTAGTCATAATAAAAAAAGATTTTACCAGATCTGTAAAGTGAAATTCAGGCTATAGTATTGCAATGTCTTTGAGCATTGTCCATAGGTGCTAAGGACAGAGTATTTGCAGAACAGTGGTTCTCAGGATGGGTGCTTAGTTGTTAATCTTTTTGGGCCTGATCCAGACCTACTCTCGTGTGCGTTTTTACGACGGGCGTAAGCGTAAAAACTGGTATTTGTACTTACAGTGCATGAGCGGGGCAGATGTTACGCTCAGAAAATCTGTACGTATGGGCCTTGATCATAACAGCTTCGTATCAACCGCTCCAGGGGGCGTGCATGACATACAAATCCGTAATTACGAACCGAGGGCGGGGTGAGGCATTTAAATCGTACAGTATGGGCACGCTAAGCATCATAACTACGCAATGAGCTTACGGACGCCCGCGGTTACGATCAGAAAAGTTAGGGTAGGGTTTGCTGGGCATAAGAAGGCAAAACTAAGTACGACCAAGGGGAATGCCTATGGGAGGTACACTGGCGTAAATACACTATGCACATCAGGCCCTTTGTATAAAAAGTATATACTTAATATTTTAGACTAACTCTAGTGCAGTCTTGTCCTTGTTACTGTATCCCTACCTTTAAATTTTGGTATTCCTACATTTATTTAATGTGCTTATAGTTGCAAAATACATGCTAGCAGCTGCAAAAAAAGCAACATGTTCCAATTACAGAAAGAAATTAATTTAAATTCAATTAATCTGTAGAGCAAAAACCACTTTTCTCTCATGACATGCATATAGCAGTCCCTATCCAGATGATCTGAAAACTATTAACTGTTAACTATTTCCACACTAACACAAATATTTATAGCCAGTTATAGCAATAGTTGTCAAAAAGATGCTGGCTGGATAAGTAGCTTAATAATAAGAAGCACTGAAGTATAATTAAATAGCACTTCAGTCTTGTGTTAAATGCAAATATACAGATCCTCTTTTAGCTTCCATTTTCTGAATTGAATTAATGGCACATTAAATCTCTTGGTTTGTGTTTAATAGTTTATAGCATGCAAAATTAATATAACACTAACTACATGATAATTGTACAGTATTATAAGCAGGTTCTTCTTCTGATCCGCAGAAATGATTAGTTATAAGTAATTATCCTTTTAACTGATAATATGGTATAGCACAATTAGAACTGTAATATTGATGGATAATGAGACATTTTCTAAATAACAATGAGTAGACAAGTGTATGCCCCTGGTGTGAAATCTAATGCTACTTATCCAAAGTACATATTGTGTATGAGCAAGTTGCTCTTCAATGACATAATGACTTTGGGTTTGTGAGGGTCTATAAAATGATTCTATTGTACTTTCATATATATTCACGTATAAAGTTACTGTAGCCTTAAAAAAAAGCTATTCAGATACAAGGACATGCTTATCTTCAGCTATGACGAGTTTTACCTTGAGACATATTCAAGAGAATTTTTTCTTTCTTTTTTTTTTTTTACTATTAGTAACATTATAAATGTATTTTTTTATGTTTAAAATTCATTGGAAATTTTTTTTTTTTTTACATTTATACACAGGTTTATTCCAGCGGTCTCCCCATACATGCCCCCTTTTCCTCCCCCTAATAACAGCTATTAGGGAGAAGAAAAGAGGGGTATATGGGGACATTGCTGGAATACTTACATTTAATGCCAGCCTGAGCTGGCGTTACTTTTCCACCAGAAGCTGAGTTTAAAACCGCTCTGAGGCTTTGTAAATATAAAGAAGAACAGGACGGTGTAAATAGACCCCTATATCAGGGAACTTCCCATATATTCATACATCATATAGTGTATATGATGTGAACTCTAGTTAGTTAAATGCACATACCAGCAAGTTTAATGGAAAACATTTTTTCAGAGCTTAAACACTATTTTAATACATATAGCTGCCAAACTCCAGCAAGTTTAACACAAACTCACTGCGATTAAAATTGCCACACACCGCCATTTTAAAAATACCAGTCAAGCTCGCCCATTAGTAAATCCAGTGATTTTCAACAGAAAATCGCCGGCAAACTCCGTCAATGTGCAGCAATTTTTACTGCCAATTTAAATCGCCCCTTAGTTAATCTGGCCTATGGACATCTAAAGGTGTCTGGTGATATGTGGCATAAAAATATTAGCAGCATATATTTGATTCTTCTAAGTTGTGAGACGGAGCCCCCATTTATCTTGCAAAGTGTATTATCCTTCTGAAAGAGGCAGATACCATCAATAAAATGCTGCAGCCATGAAGATGTGTACTTGGTCTGCAACAATGTTTAGATAGGTGGTGCAGGTCATTCCATGCCAAATCATCACAGCTTCCAACCCGACCATCTCAGGTCTTCATAAAATTTGGTAGGATGGTAGACGACATATAGTAACTGTCATATGTAAAATTTTAGCCTCCAGTGATACACAGTGCTCATACAGCAGTGTTGCAAACATGACAAAAAGTTTTAAAGTTATGCTTGACAGATCAAGTAAAATGAATCATAACTTTGCTTCTGATTGTGCTAGAACTTTCATGTTGGTCTTGTTTTGAAGCTAAAGGTTTTCATAAAAATAGTTTTCTATATAAATATTGACTTCTACATTTAAAGGTCACCAGATTTTATCTTTGACCTTGAATATCTAAAAAAGTGTATGTTTAATTGCTTTGTACATAATGTATGTTATGCAGTTAAATACAATCTCTCTTTGGTATAAGATTCATTTTGGGATGCCGATGGGAACAGGAGTAAAAAAATATTAGGTCCGACAGTTGATTATTACCTTTATATTCTGATGCTCCATCAGTAGATGATTTAGCAACAGAAGGATACCATAATGCTGACAATAAAGACCTAACAAGCATAATAATAATAATAATAATAATAATAATAATAATAATAATAATAATGGGCCATATTCAGAGTTTTCCGAATTGTGCTACTGCGCATGCGCAGTAATTTTCTAACGTCATCTACGTTTCTTGTTGCAATGTAGATTGCGTGTACACAGTCTTTAAGAATAAGGCCCAATGTCTGATGCATTTTTAATAGGGATGAAATAAATGAAAAATTACAAGCACCAATGATATAATGCTTTAGCTGTTTCCAAATGCACAAAAAATTGAGAGCAACAAGAGACAGGTTCTGCTTTTATGTCAATCAGAGGTTAGCTGCATATATTAAGCTGGTCATTGTATAACAGTAGTGTATTAAACAGCACTATAGGCTTTATTAGAGGCAAAGTGGCACATAAAAAATAAAATACTGGTTAAAAAAAGAAGATGTCAAATATTTTTCTCCTCTGTATTTTGTTTTTAAATTATTATATTGAGTGAAGAGTACTTTTTATCACTATCTCATTATACCAGGTCATTGGGTTGGCACATGGCACTCACTTTCATATATTAAAATATTTTTTATACTAAAACCTAGTAAAGTGTAGAAAGGGTTTAGTGTTTAGTGGTCACCCGCATAGCAGTGTGCTCCATACTGTAGGTTTCCTTCTGTAATGTCACTGGTCTGCTGCTATATAACTTAACAATTGACCCCAAATGTTCTGCTCAATTTACTAAATAATGTTTTGTTATCACAACAGCTTGGCTTGTATCTATTCCAGTAACCACAACAAGATGTGCTACGTGAGCAGAAGTCACAGTAATTAGGAATACACGGATGGCTCCAATATTTTGAAATGCTAAATAGCAATTTATTGTGTAAAAAATAAATAAAAAATTAATTAGAGGTAACAATTATCGCATAAATAACAACATTTAACACATAATAAAATAGTTACCCCACATTATGTGGGGGGAAACCCAAGTATTGGGTACGTAATTACAATGGCTTAGTAATATCCCTCGGGGGCAGTTACGGCAAGTACGCCGTACCTGCTCCTCAGTGGATACCTTCAAAAAACAAGCCTCAAATCTGTTAGAGGCGTTTAGAAACAAAGGCTACCCTGAAATAATATTGGCAAAGGCTCTTGAAGATTCCCTAGCTCTTGACAGGGATAAACTATTAAAATATAATAATGCTGAGGGGGAGGAGGGAAGCGGAGGAGAAACTGAGTTGGCTGTGTCGAATGAACAGAATCATAACCAAATGATTTTTTGTGTCAAAACATAATCACGCGGCCCACCGTATAACTAAAATCTTAAAGCAGAATTTTAAGGTATTACAACTTGATTCTACTCTCAAGGCTTGTCTACCTGACCAACTGAAGGTTATTTTCAGGTGGGCAAATAATCTAAAGAATTTATTAGCCCCTAGCTTTTTTCACAAAGACAAAAATAAAAACAAAATAAAAAATCTAGATAAATACACTACTGGAAAAAACATAACTGGAAAAACCTCCTTACAAAATTTACCTTCTTCTAATGATGCTCTACCCTTTTCGCTCCCATCCCCCACATTAGGCTGCTACAAATGTGGCAAATCCCATTGTCTGACCTGTGGGTATATAGGACACAGAGTCACCTCATTTGAATCATCTGTAACAAAAGAAAAATTCCCCATCAAAAGTTTCATAAACTGCAGCACTGAATATGTAATTTACGTTCCGTCATGCCCCTGCGGACTTCAGTACGTGGGGCGCACGACACGGATGTTACGGCTCCGGTTCTTAGAGCATAAAAGAAATATACAAAAGTCTGTTGCCTCACATAGTGTAGTTAGGCACTTTCTCTCTTGCCATGCAAGTAATGTTTCATGTCTAAGAGTTATTGGGATCGAACTTGTACCCCCCTACCAAAAGAGGGGGTGACAGATATCAAAATTTGTGTATCAGAGAGGCCTTCTGGATCCATACCTTAAATTCACTGTATCCGGAGGGCCTCAATGAAACTATAGATCTCGACTTTGGAGATAACTGATTTTTGCTGCTTCTATAAACGATAGAGGTTGTTATTATTTAGTATTTTTATGTTCTGAAAATTCTCCAACTGTCTTGCTCTTCAGAGGTAGATTTTAAATTAATGAGAGTAGAATATAGTGTTCCGCTAATGTGTTGCCAGTTAGCCTTCTCCATTCCCCCCCCCCCCCCCTCTCTTTTTTTCTTTTTTTTTTNCTTTTTTTTGTCCTTTGTCCTTTTCCCTTTCCCCCAATCAGTTAGGTAAATGTAGCCAATTAACATCTTGCTTATGATGTCAAACATCACCGGTGAATCTGTCAAGATATCGTCCGATTGATAAGGTTTTTTCTTTTTCCTTTAAGTTTGGATCTGTTTAAATACTTGCTGAATGATAAAGTTATCCCTTCAAGCCCTAATAATTTTTTTTGTATAATTTTTTAATATAGATGTTATGATGTCTCTACTTGTTTTTGCCTTTATTTTTATCTTATCATATTTTTTTGCTCATACGTATGCCTTAACAATGATTTGCTTATATGTGCATATGTATATGCATATATACAGGGGTGCGTATGTGTTCATAGGTTCTGATGATGAATAAATGTATTTGTCATACAATCTCATTATTCCCATTGTAGAGATAAAATTTGTTTTTGTGTACTGTAATATTTTTTCTTTATTTGTTTAGTCCTGAACTGTGTCTGCACATGCATAATGCGATGAAAGCAGAGCAAATAAAGACTGTGTACTAAATAAATAAATAAATTCATGATCCCTAAGCATGTTGTTAACATTTGGTGCCAAATTTAAAACTTAAACTTTCATGAATAGTTTAACACAATTGATTACATGGAATTTAACCATCTACTGGTTGCTCTGGTCTGGTCATTGCTGTTAGCATAGTGCAGACACACGATCGGGAACAATTAATTAATACAGGATGGCTCCTAGTATGATTTTTTAGGTAACATGTTTTATCTATTTGAATTTGTGCTCTTTAAATGGTAGTCCAGCAATACTGGCACTGATCCTCACCTAAGAGGTTAAAATACCTCAGGTGCACCCCAATCAATGAGAGAGGAGTGTTTTAAAAGGAGGACAGCCCATTGCTGGACCATGCAATCCTTCTGAGGAAATCTCCAGGCAGGAGATGAAACGCGTCAAGGTGTAGGAGAACCTGCTGGCTATTTCTTATTTGCTCCATACCATATCTACTATCTGATCGCAACTCCGGAGATCGAGGCACCTGAGAAGCCGTGCGGCGCTAGGTGCCCATCATCCCCAAGTTACCTTCATCTGAACTACATGCTGGGGCCTGACTGCAAGCAGGTGAGCCAACCCTGCATACCACGCACATCACGAGACGTAGCAGCGTTAAGAGAGACACGTTGAGTCATATTTACCAGCTGATGATAAAAACCCTGTACAACTTTTCTTCAACACCGGGTCAGAGTAGCCTTATCGCCTGAATCACTGCAGTCACGGGACACCTGTCACACGGAGACCCAGACCCCGTAAGGTTTTACTATATGCTGACTAGTAAGACCGTTGTTTATTTTACCATCTAAAGGCATTATTTTACCATCTAAAGGCATTATTTAGCTCCACTCCAATAGGGACTTTTCTACCTACAATCTATTTACTCACCACTTAACTTGCTCATATCATCGCTGGCTCACCAACCTAATCCCTTGCTTCTCAACCCCCTAGCACGGTGCAAATACTCTGGAACTTTTAATAAGCCTCCTAGGAACTCTCAATTACGTACACAATACTTGGGTTTCCCCCCACATAATGTGGGGTAACTATTTTATTATGTGTTAAATGTTGTTATTTATGCGATAATTGTTACCTCTAATTATTATTATTATTTTTTTATACAATAAATTGCTATTTAGCATTTCAAAATATTGGAGCCATCCGTGTATTCCTAATTACTGTGACTTCTGCTCACTCAGCACATCTTGTTGTGTATTTTTCTTTATATTGGGGTTAGACGACTCCAATTGCTGAGTTTGCAGCCCATAATCACAGTAAGACGGGTAATAACTATTAAGTGCACTATACATTACCCAGCTCACTAGTTATATATTTATTATTCCAGTAACCAGTTGGTGATTTATTACTGGGCAGAACATAGCTCAGATTGCATTTATACTTTGTAGTTTAGGTTGAGAAAAATACAGTTGTATATATACACACATAAAAACAAACGTGTGTGGATGCAATCTTGTTTGTATATTCTTGATGCGGTTACACTCTCCGGTACAAGAGTCTAATTGCCGAAAATGGGACTTCCGAAAGTTTCTTTTCGAAAGTTCCATTTCCGAATACTTACCGCTTTTTACTTTTTTTACTGAATGGATGAGTGTGCTGTTTGGCATACTTCACCCATTCACTTTCCCAATTACCGTTATCCTTCCGCCGTCTGCGATACCCCCCCGTCGCACCTCCGTCGCTGCTTCGCCAGACCAGGAACAGGTGAGTAAACTATCTGTGCGGGTTAGGGTTAGGGTTAGGATTAGGGTTAGGGTCAGGCTGCAGGGGAGGGAAGGTTAGGGTCAGGCTGCAGGTGAGGGAGGGTTAGGGTCAGGCTACAGGTGAGGGAGGGTTAGGGTCAGGCTGCAGAGGAGTGTGGGTTAGGGTCAGACTGCCAGGAAAGGAGGGTTAGGTTTAGGGTAGTGAGAGGGGAGGGGTCAGGCTGCAGTGGAGGGAGGGTTAGGGTAAGGCTGCAGGGGAGGGTGGGTTTCGGAACTCCATAGATCGATTGCTATGCCTCATCGAGGCATAGCAATAGAAATCACAGCCAATTCGCAACTGGCTTGGAGAAGTCTGATTTTTTGAAAATGTGTCCCTAAGATGCCAATAAATGCAAATGATATCCAAAACTAAGAAATAAAGTTTACCAGAATGAAAGCATTTATTTTAGTTAGAAAAAAAATTGTGTTTATAGAACATAACAATACATAAAATATATTTGAGACAGCTAATGAGTTTACTGAGTGAAAAAATAAAACATTCAATTTTGCAGATTGTATTCTAGATTTAATGGTCTATTGAGGGATGTTTAATAGGCTAAGCTTTATAATAACGGATAAACTTTATAACTTGATTTAACTGAGGAAATAATAGCAGCTTAGTGTTATAGTTATGCACGTGCAATAGATGTAGAGGTAACATTAACAATGCCTTATAGACATGTGATAATTCACTTTAACAAACTTTTTAGTTCTTAAATATTGTCTATGGAAAGGAACCATTAAAAATAAGTTATTGTGCATTATTACAAACATATATTTTACGGACAGCATCGCTTGTCACAAAAAGTACAACATATAAAAAAAAACAACCTTGATTATCTTATTTATCAGATAAAAACATAATTATTTAGTTGTCATTATGACTGTTTTCATGGCTTTTCCCAGATTTTTGCATATAAAAGAAGAAAATAAAACAATTTGCAAGAAATCAATTTTCTATCAAAAACTTTCAACCATTAATCATGTGTTACACGCTGCATATGGCAGTAGCGTGTAATCATGTCTCTTTGCTTTAGCAGGGTACTCTGGTCCTGATTTCCCCTGCAGCATTTCTCCCTGTAGGGAGCCTGCTTAATTATCCTGCAGCTGGGATTGCCTTGGCCTTTCTTGTCATGTGCTATTGGCAGCCAATGGGGATGTGGCTCTCCCTTTAATTAGCTGCCAACTGTTAACCTCTCTGCTGGTCATACCTTATAGCTTTCAGTTTTCTGCTCATAGCTACCAGCTCCAGTGTCTCTGTCTGTCCGTCCGTCCGTCCTGCCTGCCTGCAGTTTGTGATCCCAGCAGTACCTGCATCTCTGCTCCTGCAAACCTGACCTGTCTACCTTGCATCGCTGCACCACTGATCCCAGAAGTACCTGCATCTCTGCTCCTGCAATCCTGCAACCCTGACCTGTCTGCCTAACATCTGGTTCAAGCTGCTGTTGCTGTACAGTTACTTTGTTTGATATTTGGCTATTCACACCCGTTTGTAATCTGGAATCTGTTACCTGCAATAAACCTCTTGTCTTTCATTCTGGCTTCCGTATTCCTTGTACCAGGCTGCAGTTATTCCATAACATCATGTTGATAATCAAGTTAAACCTACTACTTGACTAGCCATTTGTTTCATTGTACCAAAAGAAGGGTACAAAAAGTTTTACCAACCAGCAAGCAAAAAGATACTGTTTAGAAAATAAAGAGGCTGAGGAAGGAAGATAAACAAGTACAAAAGGGGAGAGAGGGCAGTAGATGAAATTTCACGTAATCAAATATCAGACATGGGGCACAATTACTTTATAGGGGCAAAGTAGTTTGGCATTCCCCAAAAATGCTACAGTACAGACTGTGTCCTTCCCAAAAAATGTTGCCAGTTGGTGGCATTAAATAGTATATGGGTGGAGGCAGTGTGATACTTTCAATAATAATAATAATTTACAGGAACAAGACATGGGGTTCATCTGTGGTGCTCCTTGCTGGATTTTATTTTTTTCAATTTATATTTATTGCTTATTGTTATGTTGTTGTTTACATTATACATATTTATTCAGCTTTCCCCAAGGCATAAGTCCCAAAGATTCTTCTATACTTTTGTACAGATGCATTGAGTGCACCATTATTCGTCTCTTTCGCTCTGGATCTTTTACCTGTTTTGCCCCTCCCACCATGACCCCTCTGTTATTCCATTGATTACTAACTCCTATGTTTTATTTTTATTGATCTTTAATGAGTGAAACCTGCTACACTTGTTTTAAGGTGGAGATAAATATTAGTGCTTTGATGATTTTTGCCTCTTCTATTTGCCTACTTTGAATATTTTTGTGTTACCACATTGTGGCACATCCTTTAATGATTGAGTGTGCTCCGCTGGACTATCTATTAGCTAAATAGTCCTTGGCACCTCTGAGACCAAGGCAGGATTTGTAGCTACCTTATCATCGTTACGAATTAGATCAATTAACCAATGATCCACTGCTGCATCCAGGATCTTTGCGCCTTAAAAACCAGCCCCTTCAACATGAGAGGCAACTTGAAAAATGGACCCGATGGCCCCCGAAACACGTTGCTGGTAAACCCAGACATCATCTCCTGCAGAGCTATATCTACTCCGAGTCACATTCTATCCAGCTGTCTGGAAAGCTGTTATCGACAGGGAAGTGCAGCATCACGCTAGAGATGGATGTCTCTTGTCTCTTTGCCTTGAACCTTGTATGAACTTTGAACCTTGAACTTTGTCACACAGATTTTAATAAGGACTTTGGGCTTGATCCAGAGCTACGCTGGGCCGCTGGCTGTAAGTACGGCCAGCCTAGCTCTAGTGCACTCCCCCCCGTCACTCCCCCTGCGGCCGGCGTAATTACAGACTGTTATGCCGGCTGAAGGCTACCCTAACTTCAGCCGGCGTAACAGTCTGAAATTACTCCGGCCACAGGATCGTAACGGCCCAAACCTGCCCTCATTATCTTACACCCCCCCCGAGTTCCTTGCCTAACTGTTGCGTAGTTACGGCGAGGAATACCCCCCAGCCGTAAATACACAACTATTAGGGATCCCCGATCCTGAGGAACAGGGTTTCCCTAACTATGCCGGGCAACATCTGCCCGGCACATGCGCAGAGCAGCAGAAATGCCGTTCTTACGCATACGGCCGCCGTAAAAACGACGGTGGCCGCAGGTCTGGATCTGACCCTTTATCTCTAGCACCGAAAAGGCACCATTCCCTTTAGTCAGATGTGAATTTGTAATATGAATTGATAAGAACCTCTCTGCTTCTTAGGTGTGTGTTTTTACGAAATTACCTATTACGCATGCATAGTAGGTCATTTACGCAATTCATATACCAGTTGGGTACGTAGATTGCCTCCATGCGGTCTTTAAAGGCTGCATGGAGTAGTTTAGTAGGAAAGAGGCACCATAAAGCAGCCTCGGGGAGTGTTTAGGCAGAAGTGGGAGGGGGGGATTTAGATTAGCCGGGGAGGGCAGGGGGAGGAAAGGTCTGTGCGTAGTTTCCTTCTTGAGATTTAGGATATCCTTATATTTATCCCAACCCTTAGTTTATCGCATAGCTATCTTTCGATATATTTTTAACTTGTACCGATTATATATACATTTATTAATATTTTAGAGCATTATTTTTATGTATTGCATTTTAATATGTGTCTAAATTCTAAATTGTAATGGAGATTAACTTTGCTGCATATAGTTATGTTCATTTCTTCACATCTGTTGGTCACATTTTAATTACTACTATAGACAGCGCATTTCGCCCACCCATCTATATTGTGTGTGCATAACTTTGTTCTGTTGTGGGTTTGAGTAGATACCCCCAGGGATATTTTTTTACAGTATGTAACAGGATAGACACATCAGGAGGGGTACACAAAATTAGGAAAAATCTAGGTAGAGTAGAGGAACAATCAAGGGTGTGGCAACTACAGTTTAATACCAAATAATGCAAAATTAAGCAAAACCCAAAAAGCTCAATAAATCATTAATGACACTACATTAGAAACTACCGAGGAAAAAAGGGATCTGGGAGTCACAACATCATGTAAACTTTAAGGTAGTCAAGCAATGTAACAAAGCAATAAGAAAGGCAAGTCAGATGCTTGTCTGCATAAGAAGAAGAATTAATATTAGAAAGAGAAAAGTAGTGTTGCCACTTTATAGGTAAATAAGAGTTGTGTTATGTGTCACAAATATATATATAAAAAAAGACTATAATACCTAAACATGTATCACTTGAAACGGAGAATGAAAAGAGGAGATATGACATCAGCTTTCAAATGTATCAAGAGGTGTAACCAGGTAGAGGCATTTTTCAGAAAATGTGCAATAGAACATGAGGGCATGTGTAGAAACTGGAGGGTGGTAGGTTCAGAGGAAATGCGCAGAAAAATGACTAAACTGAAAGGGTGATAGATAAGTGGAATAGCCTCCCATCTGAGGTGGTTGAAGTTAACACAGTAGAACAGTTTAAACATGCTCGAGATATATATAAAGTAGATCTACGGTAAGTATATAATTAATAAAAAACAACAACTTGGAAGACTGGTTGGCCCATATGGCTCTTATTTGCCATCACTTTCTATGTTTCTAAGTTTTCCTTTCTACCCTGGTAAAAGAGAGGCAGGGGGGTGGTTGACAAGAGGCACTAAGGAGTGCTATGTGGCAGACAGGTAGAGATGGAGTGGACGAGAATGTGACTACACAAGAATGAGTTAACAGACTAAAGTGGAATTGTGAAATTACAGGAGACAGGTGGAATACGTAGGGGCAGAACTGCTAGTGTGAAGGAAAAGGAAAGGTAAAGAGTGCGAGAAGAGTGAGCAGTGTGGAAGTTATGTGGAAGAGGGATACACTAACCTAAACAGATGCGCTTTGAGAGTGCATGAAGACCTGTAGTGGGGGGAAAAGCTGACCAATAGAGGGAGGTCCCCAGTGTAGTGGTGCGGCATGGGAGAAATCTTGAACATAGGTGTGAGATGTGGTAAATAATTGAGGGGTATAACAGTGTTGGTTTGCTAATAGTAGGGAAAAGAATGGAGTGTACAAAGAGATGAGTGAGGAGAGGTAGCCTTAAAGGAAAGGAGCTGGATCCTTAAGTAGAAGTGTAGTATGGACAGATGTGATTTGTTCTGCATGTTTGCGCACATGAGTATACAGAATCCTACCTTAACTTATCCACATATAAGTCTAAACATGCTGACAAGATATTCGTTTGTGGCCCATAATGTATGATTTGAATAGGAAGTATAAACTAGGCACGGAGGTCTGGTGCTTCCGTAAGTTATGGGCGTATACAAACATCCAGCACGCGTATGTCGCCTGTCCTTAGTTGAGAATCACGTCCACAGTGAGGAGCTTAAATAGAGTTCTGAAATGAACAGGAAGCCAGTACAGGGCTTGACAGAAGATAGGTCAAGGAGAGGCCACGAAGACCTACTCTATAGCAAGTTTGTCTTGTCATGCTCTGAATTTAACAGTACAGCAGGCAAAAATGTCTTTGTAAATTTCTTAGGTATCAAAATTAATATTACACTAACCAATGTTAGACTGGAATAATATATGTTGAAGAAGTCATAAACTACAGCAATTAGCATAATATAATATAGTAACAATGTACACAGTCAGTAAAACCTCATGAGATAGACGTACAAATATTACATCTCACGCTTCACATCTTTTTTCCTAATTAAAAAGTTGTCACTAAGGATGGCTGTTTACTTAACTAGTATTCCATATGAATGGTAGCTTAGACAGACAGACTTTCATTTTTGTTTGCTTAGGAAACAAATACAGGTAAAAGCAATCAGAACAGATAATTAAACAACTGAAATATGTGTTACACTTAATCATACCACAACTGGTACCTGCAGCATACAAAGGGTTTGTGAAAATAATCACTCACAAAATGATGAATTTACGTAACTGGACCTCTTATCAGAGAGTCAATTCACTGTCTCCTAGCACAAAGCATTAAAAGAACACTGTTATCTGAAATACAATATACGTATCCAAATGATAAACCATCAAAAGCAAGAAACATAGAAACAAGAAATGTGTTAACTTTAAGGTTAAATACACCTGTTTTATAAACAAAGTTAATTATTTGAAACAAATGTAAAATGCAGAAATATTGATGAAGATAAAGTTGAAACTACAGTATGTTTATCTGCTATTCACCCTCTTCACCGATTTCTGCATATTCACTCACATCCTGATAGTCTTTAGGAGTGTGGGTCCCCATAGCGATTGGCCCTATTTCGAAAGGGCCGTTCGCTCCCAGCCAGTTCAGAACTGGCTGGGATATCGATTGCTTATGCCTCGATGAGGCATAGCAATCGATCAGCGGAGCACCGAACACAGTGCTCTGATAGCTGTTTCCCTCAACCTGCTCTCTAACCCAAACCCTAAGTCTCCCCCCCTCCCCCACAGCCTAACCCTAAGTATCCCCCTGACGCAGCCTAACCCTAAGTCCCTGATGGCGGCGCTTCCAAAAATTAATGGGTGAGTATGCGAATCACATACTCACCCATTCATAAAATATAAATTCTGAAAGGGCTCTCATTTGAAATAAGGACAGCCGAAAAGCAACATTCGGCTGTCCCTAATTAGCAATGCAAGCCCTAGCAGCGGGGACTCGCAACGGTTTTTACTACGATGGAAAACTGCTTCTGAGGTATAAAAGAGATCAGATGGTGGACTTAGTTAATGAGGTATAAGAACAACAGAAATGTCATGGATATCATGCATCTCTGGAATAATACACATTGTTATATCATGGTTGCCGAATTTTAAAAGGTTCCCCGCCCCTTGACTGTTATTTACTCGTTTTGGGGTTTAATATTGATAGAGGTTGGGCTTGATGACCCAATATGTGTCATCAAGTCCCTCCCTGTAACTAGCACTAGTAAACTAATGCTGCCAGGCAGGGGGGCAGGACTTGAGGCCTGGTTTCATGGAAACACAAAGGATAAAGTAAAAACATAAAATAACCACAATAATAGAAACTGACCAAAGGGGGTGATGGCAGGCCCAGCAACAGAAATCTTGGGGCCCTGTACAATAATATTTTTGGGGCCCTCAACTCTCTTGGATAGGTACAAAGTAGAAACAAGGAAAACAAAATTTAGGATCAAATTAAATTGTCTATCACATTCAATAATGAACTTACCTGCCATACTAAACAGAGTTCATCCTAGTGACCGCTACACAATACCTACTGCATGCTAGCAAATGCTTTAACACCATACAATAAATGCATTAAGTTAATCAACATTCGCCAATAAAGACTGCATTTTTGTGAGTGCCATAAAACACCATATCACCTCGATCATTATAATTAACTGCCTCCTAAAATGTACCCATTAAAATCATTCACATTATACACAATAATATTTAATCATCTGATCTTTAATTACATGTAATAGCCCCCTATATACCCATTTCAGTCATTATCCCCAGTAGTGTCTAAATGCACTAAATTATTTATTATTATTAATTATATTAATATTATTATGTATCATAAGAATAAATATTTCAGATTACATA
>WWET01000059.1:920725-950567 GCA_011038615.1 Limnodynastes dumerilii
AATTTCAGTAATTTCCCAGGCATTTTTGGAGAGTCGGCAACCCTGTGTTATATATTATAGTCAAATAATTGCCATGAGTTGGTTATAATAGTACTAACTAGTCCAGTATATTTATTAATAAGATGTTATATAGCAGATTATGTATTACTTTACAGAGAATATTTCACATTCACATCACTCCCTGCCCCACTGTAGCTACATTCTAAGTTCCCCAACACAGACAGCAGCCAATTAATCTTCCAGCATGTTTTTGGAGTGTGGGGGGGGGGGGGGGAGGAGCAGATCGGGGGATGGGGGGGGGAATCACATGTAGAAAACATACAAACTCCACACAGATAAAGCCTAGTCCAGAAATCAAACTCATGACCTCAGTACTGTGTACAAAAGTGCTACTCACTGAGCCACCGTGCTGTCCTATATGGAGTATATGAATACCTACAATAAACCTGGTCTTATGCATTGACAGTCCCCTCCCTACAGACCCAAAACATAGAGGTCCATATCACACCCAGTCTGATGCTCAGGGAATTGTAGTGTATCCCAACAGGTTTGGAAGTATGAGGTCCGTTAGACTAAGGATGGAATCAATACTATCTACTGCAATAAGGTTCATATTGAGCTGAATCTAAACATTTCAGATTTATAAATAATCTATTACCTGAATTAGTATAACCAGTGGGAATGCAGTTTACTGTCCGGCCGGCCCTATATTGAGATTGATACATCCGCTAACTGATTGGCGGTGGTATCGTTGTTATTATATAACAATGATTTTATGATATTATACTGCTACTGGAAACAGAAACCTATTTTCTCATTCCCAATAGCTACATACTGCAGCAGTTGTGGTGTGTAATAGGTTAGGGTTGTGCTACTGCAGGCTAAGGTGGGGGTTACGGTTTAAAGGGAAGTTTAGAGTTAGGCTGTGGGGCATGGAGGGTTAGGGTTAGGACTAATAAAGGGGAAAATTAGGTTTAGTTTGCAGGAAAGGGTTTTGAGTTAGGCTATGGGAAACGTAGCGTTAGGGTTAGGTAAGGGTTAAGGTTAGGGTTAGGGTTAGCTAAAAACACCTTTCGGCAAATAACTTTTTGGAGCTGCAGGAATCACATTAACACCTCTTTCTATAATGGAGACCTGCTGACAGTCTATATTCAGCTGATGTACAATGGTCTTTCAGAAACAAAGACCAAACCACATATTTACCAGTATTATCTGCTGTAATAAGGTCCATGTATAGCTTATCTATAACATTCCAAGCTGCATACAACTACAACAGGGCTTTACACCCATTGGTTGAGCATTTTAGAAATATGACTAAGCCTTAACATTTACACACCAACCTCACGGAAAGTGCATAAATGTGGATCATTTGTAAGATCTTAAGCCTATACTGTATGATTTAAATACTTTCCCCTCCAACCATGCATACATGCCGCCCACCATTGGAGCTGCCTGCTTCCAACATAGAAGCCTGGATCCTGAGGATTTATTTAATACTAAAAGCCATGTACCCACGCACGAGCATTAGCTGGTTGTGGGCGTTTTTTACTTCCACAGAGAGAGGATCATATAATTTCTAATGTATATCCTCTCTATTTTCAATTAAATATCCCATATGTGTTTTATATATTTTATTTTTTATATGACTATATGATGTTCCGTGGGGTCAATTTCAAGGGAAGTGTATGAAAGTAGGAATATTCAATACAGGTTCATGTCTATTTTGTATCCAAGACATTTTAAGGACTCATGTCAGTATAATTTACAAGTTGGAAAAAACATAAGTCTGTACTTGTTTTAGAACCATGTACCAATCCGCCTTTAATGAAGCAGCAATTTGGAGAACTGCAGAAAATAATAATTAATATGGATTTATTGAATTTATGAATTTATGCGCTTTAAACTGATTGATATTGGTTCAGTCATCAATATGGCAGCCTTTATTGTTTGCTATACAGATAGAGGCAGTTTCAATGCATGAAATAAGATTTTGAGAATGGTCAGATACAAAATATCAAATAAAACAGCAGAATATAACTTTCAATTGTAAATGTACTCTGATGGGGTCAGTTTATAAAGTCTGCATATGAATTATCCTGTAGCAGTTACCTGGTCATATACATAGGACTCAGTTCAATGCAAAGATAGTGGGAACTTTGTTCCGTAGAGAAGAATTTGTGACATGCACATGCGCCGATGTTACATGTCAAGGGGTCTTATGCAAGAGACTCGCAGTAGTCCCTTTCCGAGCCTATTTATGAGTCAGGGCCAATCAGGGAATAAATATACAACATTGATCATTTAAGGAAGAGCAATAAAAGAATTATTCATTAATCATGCTGTACTTGCAAAAACAGGCTGCACAGACAACACAAGCTATTTTATGCTACACATAGGCAGGTGGAAGTCTATCAAGTATTCTGTCTTGTTTACATCCTGTCCATATGTTTTTCAGTTGCCTAGCTACCTCTCAGGAACTGTTAGTTCAGATAAAAATCACCCAGTGCTAAGCAACTCAATCAAGCAATGCAAGAAAAATATCAAATGGGAATTATATATTGGAGACACTCAATGCAGACAAAATAAGCAGATTATTACTGTCATTTATTCTATTTGAAACTCAATGGCAGTCATCACAATGGGTTAACTTGTCACTTAGCTGAGTAGACATAGGATAATAAATACATCTTTGAAAATATATAACAATGGGATGTCCAAAGAAATCAGGGCCCAGATCCAAACTTAGGTATGACAGGGGACTTACGCAAGTCATTGGTGTAAGTCTTCTATCTAGGAACATCTGTGCATGTGCGCGCCAGCTGTTCCGGGTGCGTACTTACTGTCGTACGTAACTTAGTTACGTACGACAGTAAGTATGTACAAAGGGCAGTCCCCTAATTTACAATGTAAATTAGTTTACGACTAGGTCTGTGGCTGTACGGCCGCAAACCTAGTTGTAAAAACTTAAGGTAGGAATCTGGACATGTAAGTACATGTACACTCCCTGCTACGTGCGATATGTGCACGTAAAGTGTGCAGGGGTCTGGATCTGGTCTAAACAGTAAAAATTTGTATATTTCCTTTTACATCTCTAACAATATTTTGACATTTGACACTAGAACATTAGACCTAAGTGCTTTATTGTCCATGCAATTATTTTTTAAGAATTTAAACTTTTTCTTTGTAGAGTCTTTACCTTTACTTCCATTGGAATAATTTGGAGGGAAAATGCCACTATGTCTTCATTAACTTTAGGTCAGGGTTGTTGACTTTCCCAAAATTCAGGAAGTTCTCCCGGTATCCTGAGAGAGATTGCAAATCTCCTGCTTGAGTGGCCCCCCTGCTTCTCATTATGGTAATCACTAGGGATGGGCGGGACTTGATGATGTGAATTTCGTCATCAACCTCAGCCCAACTCCTGGAACACTGTGAATTACAGTAGTGATGGACAGGGGAGGGGCTTAATGGCATGATTTGTATAAATTACATAATTAAGCCCCACCCCCATTACATTTCTCTCTTATTTCCGAGATCTTCTGGAGGGAAGAGATAGAAAGTAGGCAACACTGCTTTAGGTAGTGTTATTTATTTTGATATTAGATATTAATTTAATATTCATTCAATACCACCAAATACAGATGCAAGATTTAAAAAGGGGAGTTTCCATATAAATCTCATAAATAATAAGAAATCTTCCAAAGTAACTATACATATATACAGAATCATGCCACACAGTGGTGTCTCTAATTCAGTGAAAATTGCATAATTTCAATGCTTCAATATTATATAAACAGCATGCTCTCCCCTACATCAATATTAACTACAGAAATGGTTCTCTTTCCTTAAGCTGAAATCTGCAGACTGATAACAAAGGAATGATGCATTTAATAACGAATGATTATAATCTTTTTTCCATTACATATACTGTTATATATAAGCCCATCTGTACTATGCAACTTGGGCTTATCATATTGTAAATTGCAACCATGTTCATAAATCAGGTCACGGAAGCATACAATTTTTTCTGAGCATTCTCAACTTTTAGAATGTAACGTCACGCCATTCCCTCTGACAAATAATATGGGACCATACAGGTGAAACTCGGAAAATTAGAATATCGTTCAAAAGTTCATTTATTTCAGTAATTCAACTTAAAAGGTGAAACTACTATATTATATAGACTCATTTCATGCAAAGTGCAATATTTCAAGCCTTTATTTGTATTAATTTTGATGATTATGGCTTACAGCTTATGAGAACCCTAAAATCTAAATCTCACAAAATTAGAATAATGGGCCGGATCCAGAACTACGACCGTCTTCCACAGACGGCCGTAATTCATTGAACGATAGCTACTGTGCATGCGTTGTAGCTATTGTACGTAATCTGCGTATCATTTCGATACATAGATTGCGTATATGCGGTCTTTATGGATCCGACCCAATGTGACAAGGTTCAATATCATGGGGAAGACTGCTGGCCTGACAGTTGTGCAGAAAACAATCATTGACACCCTCCACAAGAAGGGAAAGCCTCAAAAGGAAATTGTAAAAGAAGTTGACTGTTCTCAAAGTGCTGTATCAAAGCACATTAATAGAATGTTAAGTGGAAGGGCAAAGTGTGGAAGAAAAAGGTGCACAAGCAGCAGGGATGACCGCAGCCTGGAGAGGATTGTCAGGAAAAGGCCATTCAAAAATGTGGGAGCTGCACAAGGAGTGGACTGAAGCTGAAGTTAGTGCATCAAAAGCTACCACACCAAGACGGATCCTGGACATGGGCTTCAAATGTCGTATTCCTCTTGTCAAGCTGCTCCTGAATAACAAACAACGTCAGAAGCATCTTACCTGGGCTAAAGAAAGAAAGAACTGGTCTGTTGCTCAGTGGTCCAAAGTCCTCTTTTCTGATGAGAGCAAATTTAGCATTTTCATTTGGAAACCAAGGTCCCACAGTCTGGTGGAAGAATACTGACAGCATCCATGCCAATGTGTCTGGTTTCCCTCAGCTGTTAGTTAATCAAGTAGCCCTGCCTGATTGCTGCAGCTGATTGGTGGGTTGGACTTTAAATAGCCTGAGCCCGGGAAGCCTCATTGTCGGCTATAGCATCTGGTGTTCCTGCATTTCCCTGCTGCTTACTGTGGTGGTCTGTCCGTATCTGCAAACACATTTTGCACCTTCCATATGGAAATTCATTATGAAAGCATAATTAATGGAATAATACAAAGGCCATTTAATGTGTAATTAGTGATGCAAACATCAGTGATCAGACAATGACAAGCACGGTTTGTTTTGGTGGTTGTCAGTCATGCTTTTCCAGTTATCTAAAAGGATAACAAAATATGAAGTGATAAGCATCATGTGGAGCAAACATAATGTAGAAAGAGTATTGATGCATTTCGATGTGGATTCTGACTATTGTGATTAAATATAGTGGCATGTACACAAACTGTTAAAACCTTTTCATGTAATCAATCATAATAGGTGCAATAAAACAGGGAACTAATAATGACGCATAGGCGTGAATATAATCCCCAACATGGTGCGCCAGGGCTACAGAGAGAATGAATACCCTTTCCAAAACTAGAAAAAGACCTAGGAACAAACTGGGCCTGTACTGGTGTTAATGTGTTATCTGCTATGGGTCTAGGCCTCTGGACATGACTTGAGTCTCTGATCTGAATTTCTGATCTGCTGATTAGTGGAATGTTTGAATGTGGAGTGTGCCTGAATACACTTTGATTATTATCTTTCAAAGAGCCTTCAGAGAAGCGATATGTTTGAGGCTGAAGATTCAGCTGACAGCAAATGTCAGAGAACATACTCACCCCCTTCCCTGGATCCCTACAGTACGGGAGGACGGGATTGGGGGCGCTGTAGTACTGACTTGCTTTGGGTGTCATTAATCTATGCTACACCTCTGCCTTGGAGCCTGTGCCACTTAACCTCCAGCACCTGCACTGCCAATCTTTGACCCCCAACAATCATATCTGTGTCTGAGGGAGCCAATGTCAAAAACCTACAGTACCCAAGATTACTAAGCAAGGATTAGGAGAAGATCAGATCTGTACACTTATAGTTACACTGCTTTGACATAATATTTTATACATTTATCTTCCAGTGCACTTATTGTTAAGATTCTACCAAGGAAAATAGAAGAATAGTGTAACCAAACACACCTCCTAGCCTGTGAATACCAAAAACAGTTCAAAATAAGCCTTGCACTCAGAAATTACCATATTTGTACAAACTCCACCCATTTCCTAAAAATCCAACACTCCTTTTACGACCCACACCTGGGAGGTATGACAAAGTCAGCCTGTTATCACAATGCTGCTGCCAGCATACAGAAAAGGACAGAGGGACAAGGAGAAGGGAGGGGGTCTACTGGAGAAAGCACATGCACCAGCTATTGCAGGGAGCAGCTGAATAACCCCTGCAATAGAACAGACTACAGCTGAGGATAAGCTTTGATCAGTATGCAAACACAGGGCAGAGGAGGACACAGAAAATCTAATAAAGCAGGAACTTCACAGGGCATCAAACCCAATGTTAATTCAAACATTAACCCCTCAGATTGGGAGAAAAATACACTGAACAGCACAGATACACTTATCCAAAGACACAGGAACCAAAGAGGGCAGACATTCATTCTAACTCCTAATAAACCCTGTCCTACTTAAGCAATTCCCACCCCTTTTTCCCCTAATCACTACATATAGACAAATCTCTGTCTTGCTAAAGGGATGGTAATGCCAGGCCTGGCATTTATCCTCACTTGGACCAATTTATTCCTTGTTTCTTTTTTTATCTCTAAAACAGGTGATGTTTATCAGCTAAAATGTAAATAACTGCTTTAAAGGTATATCTGGTCTACAGTTGCTATATCTGTATTACAGAACAATTTAATGTACAATCTTAAACTTGCTAATATTAATGTAATACAGAACAAAATGTCCTCATTCAAAAGAAGATTTAAAACTTTGTCAGCTCCAGTGGCTGAGCAGGGCTTTCCATGGGTAAAAAGGCTAGATCTTTGTAAATCTTATGGGCTAGATTTCTAAGGGGTGAGATAAATCTCCCCAAAAAATTAAGGGACATCGCTGGTGTTCGGTTGCAATAAAAAAAAAAAATTGGTGTATTTACAGAGGCGATTTCTCCTGGCGATTTTCAATCTCGAGCGATGTCGCTGTGATTAAGCCTCTAATCTTGGCAAATGAACCCTTTCAAAATTGCCAGACATCGCTGGAAATTAATTAACTATGATTTTATTCTAGTAAGGTAAAAAAAAAAGGGCATGCAGTTAACCTTTAGCATGCTGCAGTTTCAGTACTATATTACTTATAGGGTGTAGGTCCTCGCTAAAAATGGCCCTATTTCGATAGGGCCATTCTCTCCCAGACAGTTTCGAACTGGCTATAATATCGATTAATTATGCCTAGATAACTTTCTGCTATTCATTTGATGAAATGAGTGTGGGTCCCTGTTGCGAACGGCTCTATTCCGTTTGCTCCCAGCTAGTTCGGAGCATAGCAATCGATCCCCGATGCACCGAACACAGTGCTCCGAAAGGTAAGGCTAAAAACTACCCCAACCTTTCCCCTAATTCTAACCCTAATCCTCCCTTCTCCAAAACCTGACCCTAACCCACCCTTCCCCGCAGCCTGACCCTAACCCTTCCTTCTCCCTAGCCTGACCCTAATACTCCCTTCTCTTTAGACTAACCGTAAGACCCCCCTCCCCATAGCCTAACCCTAACCATCCCCTTCTATGGCCCTAACCCTAACCCTCCCTTCCTAAGCACCTAACCCTAACCCCCCTCCTAACACTAAAAGTTCCCGGAGAGGGTACTCACCTCTCCAGAGCTGTCAGCGGCAGGTCTGCGGCGGGTCCTGCGAAAATGAATGGGCAAGTATGCTGATCGGCATGCTCACCCATCAAAAATATAAATTCTAAAACGGCTGCCTATTCAAAATAGAGACAACCGAAAAGTAGCCAAGTCTCTATTTCTGAAAGCGGGGACTGCAACTGGCTTTATAGTACCCTAAGCGGCTGCATGGCAAGGGTTAATTGCCTGCTGTCGCAAACACAATGCCCCCAACTGCCCCATAAAAACATGCTACATGTCCCCGTGAATACTAAATTCATATGACGTGGTCCCCGGACTTATTTTACTGAAATAGCTTGCCCGTATTGCTATAATAAAACTTTGTTGCCCTCGTCTTCCTATAATGAAACTATGTGGCCCCCGTGCTCCAAAAATCATTAATAATTTTCTCTTTTTCCTAATTTAATAAAATTACATGTCCCCATTTATTTAAATGCCCTGGTCATTTAAATCAATATTTAATGAAGTCCGTGGTTCAGTTTGTAAAAATAATGTGTCTGCATATTATTAAACATACCATTCTTCCAATAATACAAATGATTTGGTCAATTGTTAAAAGAAGAAAATATAAGAAATATTCACAGTTCAGTAGTCTTCTCTGTTGACTGGAGAGGATTGGGACTCCGGCTCCTCTTCATCAGATGGCAGGGGCTCCCGGTGCCGTCTGTCGTCTTTATGGTCCTTCCGGCAAATTACTTTTGTCATTACAGGGGCCATATTTATAAGGTCTGTCCTCACACGCAGAAACATGGATACACTGGGAAACCTTCTTTGAATCTCACAGCCGCTACTGCGGAGATTTGAATCCACTTCTAAATTACTAAAATGATTACATAAAGTAATGTTCCAAACAAACTGATTCTGGGCAGTACATAGAAAAATGTGTTATTAACAATAGTAGTAAATAAATAAACAAACATTTAGAATAGAAAAAAAAAGAATACTGAGTGATAACAGAACCGGTTTGAAGGAATTTAGAGTAGCCTTGATGAAAGACATCCTGCCAAAAAATAGAGATAGTGCCACAAAAGTTTTCATTCTCATTCATCAAATGCCAAGAATAACACTTTGTGATCGTCACAAAATTATTTCTGCAGGGACCTAAATATTATTTCTTTTAAAAATACTTTCAGTTCTTTCCCACAGTTAAAACTACTTTATAAATCATTACAATAACCACAGAAAGTCCGGCAGCAGAATAATACGTTCTTTTGTATGGTTTCTTATGTTGCAGCATTATATTTCAAATATAGGTTATTGCATGCTTGGTAGAAAGCATTGATTTTATGCTGCAGCAAATGTTCTTTAATATCTTACAAAAAAAAAGGAAATATGAAAGTCTGTGTCTGCATGTTCTTAGTTCAATTCCACTTCATCATTTATATGGACTGCAAGCTACGGTTTTTTGTCAGTGTTCTTTTCAATTTACCCCCTTTATACAAAAGTGTTCAGATGACTGAAATTATTTAATTTTGTAGTAAGTGTATTTTCTTTCCTCTATTGTGATCTCAGAACTTCGAACAATGTTTTGTATGCAATTCCCTAACAAATATTAGACCAACCCAAACAATGGTAAAATCTAATATTCATTGCTACTTGCAGAAAATGTTATCACTATTTCCATAAGTGTCACTATATGTATTAGACAAGGAGTTCTCAATCTGTTGTACTAGTACCACTGGTGGAACGTGGACCACTGACTGGTAGTACTCACTCCAACTGGTTAAGTGGTACTTAACCTGATTCTATATCACATAGACAGTTTGACTATCTGATATGTAATAAACCCCCCATGCAATATTTACCACTAGAGAGTGGTATCATGGTACAGTATCTTTGGGAAATCAAAGCCTGATGCTATAAATGTACTTTGTATTTGTATTTTTTTCGGAAAATATTTGTACATGTAATCATCCAGAAATGAAGAAGGCATGATCTATAGAAGTAAACAGAGATGCAAATTCAAAATGTATAGATAATGTTCAAATTTAGCTAACAGACACACTATTGAACTGTGAATTGCAAAATGTAAGTCTCTACAGTGCAGCTTGCACTACAGTTCTTCCACAGCTGTGTTCTGCAACGCTTGTACTTCATGCTTCTATATGCCTGCAATTCCAGGACCCAGGTCTGCACTGACAGTGTGAAGGGCTGTGGGAGGTATTTGTTTACTATGGCAATAGCAAATACACAGATCCCTCCAATCAGGTTTGTTTTCACACTGACCCCTTACCCAGGTCGGACCTGGGAAAAACACTTCTTTCCTCCCAGGTCCGAATCCCGAATTAGATCACATGTCAACCTGGGTCATTGGAGCCTCGACCCGGGTCTAACGGCAAAAAACCCTTGTTTTTGCCGGAAATGTGAAGGGGGTTTTAGTTCTTCTGCACAGTACATCCTGCTTGTATGGTGAGAACACTTGACGCACAATTATTTGATCAGCTTTACTGGCATCTATACATTGCATTTGTCCTGCTGACCTCTGACCCCACAACTGCTTCTATGGACTTGCTTGTAATTGACTCAACATCTTGTATTGCAGTTACTCTGATAACCTCTATTATGGTAACTGCCCCTGTGGACTTGTCTGCAATTGTCTCTGAGACTCTGACCCTTAGTACATTGTCCATACATTGGGCCTAATCCAGAGGTACAATGTAGCGCTGAGCGTACTAACGCTCAGCGTTACATCGCTGACTCCCCCTGGCACTCCCCCTGTGCGGGCGTATGGCCCCTTCCTTACGCCGGCTGAAGGCTACCCTAACTTCAGCCGGCGTAAGGAAGGGGCCATACGCCCGCACAGGGGGAGTGCAAGGGGGAGTCAGCGATGTAACGCTGAGCGTTAGTACGCTCAGCGCTACATCGTACCTCTGGATCAGGCCCAATGTATGGACAATCTCCCACCCTCATTTAACTAGTTCCGCCCACCTACACTAACCTGTACGTAGGGACGCTGGGGGACGTCCCCTCCAGCGTCCCTACGGCGCTGCTACGGACGCCCAATCCAGGATCGGGCGTTGGCGTAGCAACGCCGGGCAGATGCTGCAAAGCCGATCTTACGCTTATGCCCGCCGTCCGAGCGACGGCGGGCGTTACTCTGGATCAGGCCCATTGTCCATATTTACTTACCTGAATTGGTAATTATGAATACACAATTACTTATTTCCAACCATATCCATTCTGCAGCATTACCTCAGTGAGCGAGACTTACATAAGACCTCCGTTACCGAATTACCCTTAACTACAATAAGGGACCCGACCCAGATTCCCAGAACACAGTGATTGTGATAATGTTCAAGTTTTAATGACAATAATCACTACATTATTACTGAATCTTGGATATGTGCTATACTTCTTAAATATAATACCTACATTTTCATGCAAAAAGTGAATATATAATGATAAATAAGTTATGCAGTTTGTTAATCCCTCATTCAAATTGTAAAGGTCACAATATTATTATTCATTTGTGAACAGTATTGAAGTCTCCAGTAGTCCACATTTTTTTATATCTTGTTTTATTAAATTAACTTTTAATATACCAACAAAGGAATTATGCATAGTCAGAAAATTTACATGTATTTGATCTAACCCTTATATAATTATATTAAAGATATCGGGCAGAATCCTAATTTATGCAGGGGATATTGTATTGTGTCTGACCAGTTTAGAATTTTACACTCACTGTAATCATGAACATGTCGGGCCAGATTTACTAAGCTGCGTAAAAGGAAAAGTGGAGATGTTGCCAATAGCAATCAATGAGATTCTAGCTGACATTTTCTAGTTGACATTTTCTATTATGTAATTGGAAAGTGAGAGCTAGAATCTGATTGGTCGCTATGCACAACTTTTCCACTTTCCCGCAGCTTAGTAAATCTAGCCTGCCATTTTCACTCAGGTATAGCGTTTTCCTCTTGTTTCAAACAAAATGTTATTGCTTTTCAATTAGAGGAGAACCGCTGTTGTAGATGGTCTTTGATTTTTCTTTTTTGTCATTTTCTCTTTGTTTTTCTTCCCTTTCTCCTCCTGTTGTTTAGCATTTCAGTTATGCAAAATAATAATCAGAGTTATGTGTTCAGAGAGGCATGAGACTAATCTGGATGAATGCCCAGGAATAATGAGTCACAGACTTGTGTATATGCGTTAACATAAACACTTTATATAATATATACGTTTTTCTTTTTAACTATAGTTATTCATGTCTATGTTACAATCATTTACCAAATAATCCTATTTGGGAGTAGTTCGCTGCTCCGATGCATCACTGAAGCGATGACTGCCATCAGTTTTTCGTCAGGTTCCAGAGAGACAGCATTCTTCCCGCGACTGCTGTCTCTACGAAGAGTCCTATGGTGACCGGTAAGTTTTTTTTATCCTAACTCTAACCATCACCATCCCGCAACCTAACCTTAACCCTCCTGTAACCCTAACAATAACATTAAACCTCCCCTCTTCGCTACTCTTAATCCTCCCCTAACCCTAACCATCCTTATTCTGCAGCCTAACCCTAACCATTCTCATCCTGTAGCCTAAGCTTAACCCTCCCTTCTCCCCAGTTTATCCCCAAACCAGGAATGAGTACCTTGTTGGAATAAAAACATTCAAAATTGTACCCATTCTGATTTAGAAATAATCTTGATTTAAAAGCATGCAGCATTGATACACCTGTGATTAAGCTGATTGCCACAGCGGCAACTACATCCCCTCAACATTAAACATAGATGTGAAAGGGACACCAGCATATGATCAGAGTTACATTGCATAACAGCTGCCGCGCGCATGCGCAGTAAATACAAAAAGGCGATTTTATGACGGGCTGGCGTAAATACACACATATGTAGCTCAGGATCTGGCCCATAATATTGATAGCTTAAATGATTTGTCTTAGCCCTCACTGGATGTGACCAGTGTTTGGTTTTAGACCAGTATTTCCTTTGTAAGGTGGTTATTCTCTTTGTATACAATGGGCCTGTGGACAGAATGAAACACAATGAGAAATGTGTTACAGCTCTTCCTTTTGAGCAAATTAACAACATTCTGCTTGCAATGTACTGCTTAATGCTTATTACCTGCTTTACCTGCAGATAAGAGCAGGCTTCTAATCCTTTTCAAAGGAAGAGAAAAGAATTCTCCAATCGGTATTGGGAAGAACAGTCTCTAAGAAGAGGTCTATACTAAAAAAATATAATATCATTTATTGTTGGTAAAGCCCATCCAATAGAGCACTATAAACCACTAAGTCAGGGACTGCCCACCCTGATTAAACACACAATAGAAACAAATGGTAAATGATAAAACAATGGTAAATGATAAAATATCCATGAATAAGAATGAAAAGCTCCAATAAAAGAAACACTATTTATGCCTTCAAAACTACTAATATGTATAACAAGTAAATAAAACAATAGAATCAGCTGGATATAAGTGTTTGGTTTCAACCGTTGCGAGTCCCTGCTTCGAGGGCTGTCATTACGAAATTGCTTTTCGGCTGTCTTTATTTCAAATGACAGCAGTTTTAGAATTTTTTTTTTTATGAATTGCATACTAACCCATTCATTTTTGGAAGTGTTGCCACTGGACAGGTGAGTAACTCTATCCAGGGACTTAGGGTTAGGCTGCAGGGGGTCAGAATTATGGTTAGGCTGTGGGGGCGGGCCTTAGGGATAGGTTGCGGGGCAGGGAGACTTAGGGTTAGGCTGTGGGGGGAGATTTAAAGTTAGGCTGCAAGGGGGGAGACTTAGGGTTAGGCTTCAGGGAAGAGACTTAGGGTTAGGCTGCGGGGAAGAGACTTAGGGTTAGGCTGCGGGGAAGAGACTTAGGGTTAGGCTGCGGGGAAGAGACTTAGGGTTAGGCTGCGGGGAAGAGACTTAGGGTTAGGCTGCGGGGAAGAGACTTAGGGTTAGGCTGCGGGGAAATTAAGCTGATTGCCACAGCGGCAACTACATCCCCTCAACATTAAACATAGATGTGAAAGGGACACCAGCATATGATCAGAGTTACATTGCATAACAGCTGCCGCGCGCATGCGCAGTAAATACAAAAAGGCGATTTTATGACGGGCTGGCGTAAATACACACATATGTAGCTCAGGATCTGGCCCATAATATTGATAGCTTAAATGATTTGTCTTAGCCCTCACTGGATGTGACCAGTGTTTGGTTTTAGACCAGTATTTCCTTTGTAAGGTGGTTATTCTCTTTGTATACAATGGGCCTGTGGACAGAATGAAACACAATGAGAAATGTGTTACAGCTCTTCCTTTTGAGCAAATTAACAACATTCTGCTTGCAATGTACTGCTTAATGCTTATTACTTGCTTTACCTGCAGATAAGAGCAGGCTTCTAATCCTTTTCAAAGGAAGAGAAAAGAATTCTCCAATCGGTATTGGGAAGAACAGTCTCTAAGAAGAGGTCTATACTAAAAAAATATAATATCATTTATTGTTGGTAAAGCCCATCCAATAGAGCACTATAAACCACTAAGTCAGGGACTGCCCACCCTGATTAAACACACAATAGAAACAAATGGTAAATGATAAAACAATGGTAAATGATAAAATATCCATGAATAAGAATGAAAATCTAAAGCTCCAATAAAAGAAACACTATTTATTCCTTCAAAACTACTAATATGTATAACAAGTAAATAAAACAATAGAATCAGCTGGACATAAGTGTTTGGTTTCAACCGTTGCGAGTCCCTGCTTCGAGGGCTGTCATTACGAAATTCCTTTCGGCTGTCTTTATTTCAAATGACAGCAGTTTTAGAATTTTTTTTTTATGAATTGCATACTAACCCATTCATTTTTGGAAGTGTTGCCACTGGACAGGTGAGTAACTCTATCCAGGGACTTAGGGTTAGGCTGCAGGGGGTCAGACTTATGGTTAGGCTGCGGGGGCGGGCCTTAGGGATAGGTTGCGGGGCAGGGAGACTTAGGGTTAGGCTGTGGGGGGAGATTTAAAGTTAGGCTGCAAGGGTGGAGACTTAGGGTTAGGCTTCAGGGAAGAGACTTAGGGTTAGGCTGCGGGGAAGAGACTTAGGGTTAGGCTGCAGGGGATAGACTTACGGTTAGGAAGTGGGTTGGGGATAGAATATTTATTTACCTTTTGGAGCACTGTGTTCGGTGCTCCGGGGATCATAGAGGCATAAGCACTCAATATCCTAGCCAGTTCTGAACTAGCTGGGAGCAAACAGCCCTATCGAAATAAAGCCGTTCGCAACTGGAACCACCCTTGTTTCAACAAATGAATAGCAGAAAGTTATCTATGAAATTGCACTGTCCCGTATAGGTGTAAACATGAGTTAAACCATAAACAGAAAGGCACAGTCTGCTAACTCATTGCGGTTTCCATTAAAAATAACATAACAAATATTGCGTCCAGTAATAAGAGTACAAACACGGGATAACCCGTTTAGGATCCCAAATGCTGATCTCCGTAGATGAATGAACTTACACCACCATGAGACAGTCAATTTGTCCCGAGGTAAACCACATGTTATCCTTTGCAATTACTGTTTTATCTGGTGGGTCTATCAATTAAGGAGAAGAAAAGGGAAGATCCTGCTGTTAATTTTAAAGCTGGTACTAGCGGTAGCATATATATCTCCCGATCAATTTCATTGGCCCCGATTCACAACCCCGTACGTCTTCCACATACGTCCTTAATTTCCCAATAGTAGCTACTACGGATGCAAAGTAACTATTTTACGCAATATACGTATCATTTTGTTACGTAGATTGCATAAAATAGTTACTACGCATACATAGTAGCTACTAACAGGAAATTAAGGACGTATGTGGAAGACGTACGGGGTTGTGAATCCGGGCCACTATCTGCAAAGTGTTGCAATCAGCCTAGATGGTATGTGTATCCTTATGAGGAAAAATGGTAACCTCCTAAATAACCGCCTTGTAGTTAGACCATTCTTTCATAGTTAGCGTCTGGTGAAATGCTCTGAAAAACATATAGATTAGTAGCCAAGAAAACTAATCTTAAAATTAACTTCATAAAAACATGAGAATTAAATAGGTACAGTAGGTGAAAGTCTTAATTTCCATTTAAGAGCAAATCCATCAAAAAGGCTCAATCTTATTCTTGTCAATAACTGACTACTAGGTCAGATTTAGAGCTGGATGGGTGCATATTTTCCTAACTCACAGTACAAAAATAAAGGCACTTTATATTTGTGTCTTATACGCAGGAGAATAATGCATTTTCTCCCCATGCACTGCCACATTATTTGTCCAGACAGTTAACCCCATTAGATGGATTTCCTCTTAACTCTAAATCAGGGACAACATGCATCAGAGAAATGGCACGATCAATATCAATGAATTGATCTATCTGCAAAAAAAAACAACTTTGCTACTGAGACCAATAGAGCTGTTTTACTACAGTATGGAAAGACACATTTTCTGAAAAGATTTATTTATAGAGAATAAAGACAAATATTCTGAAAGGATTTATATATAGAGAACAAGAGGTTGTAGGTAAAGTATACATGTAGAAAGTAGGGTATTAATTTTGCACGTATGTATGTGGTACCCCAGAGTCCTTGTAGTTGTACCATAGAAAATACGCTCCGTAACGTAGCGTAATTGTGAACGTATGGGCCATTCACGTATGTGTCACGTAAATACTTACGTGTGGGCGTGCCAATTTTACGTGAGTACAAAATACGTCTGAAATACGTTAAGTAGGCGGGGGGGGGGTTTGGCGGCAATTAGTGCCGAGTTCCCTTCCTTAATAATTTGTTGGTCTAGAATCATCCCTAGGATCATATGGCGAGATCCTGGTTCATTTCAGCCTTAGACAAAACCAGGAAAAAGTTAAACAAATCCATATCCAAGTCTGTAGCAGATTTAGGTGGGCTAGTTGTTTACCACCCTGATCTGTTGTGGGAGGTCCCAGCCTTATACAGGATGATGGGTTGCACCTTTGGAATCAGGATATGCTTTTCATTATTAAGCAGCTTTTCAGTGTTCTAGAGGGAGTTTAGGTGGTGGGCTAGTTACTTGAGGGCACCTTGCTGTGGCGTAAGCGGTGGGATTTTCAGCAATATATGGCGCTAGGCTAGGGCATAAGGTATGGTACAGGGAAGATGCACCCAATTTGAGCTGAAGCAGGAGGCTACGCCAGCTGGCTTGTTTCCGATTGCCTCCCCTAATCTCCCTGGGGTGTGTTATTAGGACAGGTGTTGTGCTCTTACATTGATCATTATCTCCAGAGTGCAGGGGGTTCCACCGTTATCATTTGCTTTATCACAAGCTGACTCCCCACCGGCTACCATTAGATATTGTCTAGTATCCCACTCTCAACTTCGTGACATTTGTCAAATGTATTCTCATGTATTGCTGTTGTTATATAACAAATGAAAGGACAATGTCTATGGTCCCTTCCACAATATATATATATATATATATGTATATATATACACACAAGTGAAAGAACGCACCTACAATAATTTCCAAATAAGGTCCCAGTAAATGGTTGCCAGCCAAAAGAAAGTAATCTAAAAGTAAATTAGCCACATTGTGCTATTGGCTGCACTCCGTTTAAGCAAAGAAAACGATACAGTAAAGGCACTCAATAATGTAGGATGCAAAGCCACAGGAATCAGCCTAAACCAGCTAGAAGTAAATACGAATACAGTGTATGAGTAAAGAAAGCCAGGAAGGCTAAGGTATCAATCAAAATCAATATGGCAAAAGCACAAAAGTAAATCCAATGATACTCATCACTGTGTAGAGATAAAGTGCTGGAGCAGGGTCATAAACACAGCCGTCACCCGACAGCTGTTTCGGTGAAAAACACCTTCATCACAGGGTGCAGAGGGCTGAAGAGCTATATATATATATATATATACCCCTGTCCTCTGACCGCATACTTGTACCTCCAGCACTGCACATCGCTTACATTACCATGCTGGATTTATTACATTTTTACTATTTTTTGCATACATATATGGAGTGCTGGCGTTTGTGTTTGATCACATCCATCTACTTATATCTACCTTTGCCTCTGCACCCACTTTGTGGTATTTAATGTGAGTGTGCCTGCCCTGACCTCCCTCAACTGTGGTCACTGTTATATATATATATATAACATTAAAAACATGTGGCACTCAAATGTTATTATGGTAAAGAAAGTATATATGCTCAGGGGCTCGTCTCACAGAGCCAAAGGGTCTGTATAATATAGAGTCCAGAAATAAGAGGCACTCTGAGACTTCAGAGGTCAAGAATACAGTCACAGACCTCTATCCGACGTTTTAGTTCAGGTCAGTACCAGGTCAGATTCAGACCGCAACTTCTCATTTAGCACTGGATCAGTTTTTGGTCTGTTCACACAAAATGTAAAATAGAAACAAAAGAAGAGACGGTGCAATAAAGTTCTTGTAAAAAAAATCACAAGAACATAAGCATACAATGCACCTACCAAACATAACTGTAGCACCAGAGAGTCAGGGATAAAAAGAAAGGGCCAGATTCTGAGCTACGTACGTAAAATTGCCAGTATGTATGTACTGTGCCTGTGCGTGGCAGATGTTACGCAACGTAACTCTGATCGTACGTAACTTCAAGGTAAATACGAACGAAAGGGAGTGTCATACATACGACACCCTGAAATATACGCTTTGTAGGCGGAGGGTGGCATTTAAATTGTACAGTATGGGCTGGGTTAGGTCGTTACGTACATCAATCCATTACGTACAGTCGTACTTATGCTTGAAAAAGTTAAGGTAGGGCCTGGCAAACGTAAATGGAGTAAAGTACATACGAGCAAGGGAACTGCATAGTACTTACGATAGTGTAAATACGCTACGGCAACAAACGTAACAAGAACTTAGGTCTGGATCTAACCCAAAGTTTCTAAAGTTGCGGTGGAAACAACAAATCCTCTACACTGCGAAGAATGACTGGGACACGTGTATATCCAGGATGCTGGGCTTGTGAGATAAGTGTGTTAAAACAAGCTTTAATCCCTGACTCTATGGTACAAGAGTTATATTTGGTAGGTCTGTTGTATGCTTATATTCTTTATCAGATAAAAACTTTACTGCACCATGTGTACCACCCCCGAACAGTGGGAAGTGCAGGTAAGTATTGCGGAAAATGGGTTCAGAATAGAACATCTCAAGTGAAAGAATAAACCGAAAAACTTTTCTAGTTAAAGAAAATTGATTTACTATTTTACGCTTGTAAGCAGTAAAAAGCAAAATGAGCGGAAAACTTTACATATTGGCCCAGATCCAAAACAACGCTTGTGAGCGAATTTTGGTACGCATGCGCACCATAGAAAATTCGCTCCGTAACGTAGCGTAAATGTGAACGTATGGGCCATTCACGTATGTGTCGCGTAAATCCTTACGCGTGAGCGTGCCAATTTTACGTAAGTCAAAAATACGTCTGAAATACGCTATGTAGGCGGCGGTTTATATTTAAAGTGTACAGTATGGGCGTGCTTAGCTGCGTAAATACGTGTTGCACATATGTACACGAGCGGATGACATCGGTTACGTGGGCAAAAGTTAAGGTAGGGTTTGGAAAGCGGATCTCGGACAAAATACGTACATTCAAGGGGTGTGCCAAGGGGAGTGTATAGAAAGTACGCACGAGTAAATACGCTACGCGAGTAAACGTATTGCGAGCGGAGTTCTGGATCTACCCCAACGTCTTTAGATATGAACATACCATACATCTTTAACAGCACAGAAAGAATGCATGGAAAATTAGCATATAATCGAAATTTAAGTAACATGCAACAGTTTTCTGTACTTGTTCACAATACTTTAGGAATATTTAGTTATCAGAATCAATACAAGATTGTAAAATAAATCCAACACTTGTTTGACTAACGAGAGTAATAACCTACAACAAATATTAGAAATTGTTTCACCAAGGGAAACCACCACAAAATTATTTCAGTTGGATTGATATTCTCTAATAAATTAGCAAACTTAAGCAAATTAACAAGTTCTTAGTTTTAGACCCTTCCTGTTACACTCCTTTAATTATGACAAGTCTAACAATTTATAATGATATAATATGAATATATTAAACAATATAACCTTTTCCTTATATAATGTTTTTGTAACAATTTTTCTTCCCATTTGGCAACAATAAAGCTAACTTCTCCTTATTTTACACTTTAAGTGTTAGTTTAAGACACAGTACTAGTCTCCTCTCTTTCTTCTCAAATATGACAGTCCTAGTGAGTTCATTTAATCTGTGCTTTTTTCCTCCCAAAATCACTCTTTCACTACTCCAGACCCCTCTTTCTCACTCCCCGATATCTCTGCCTCATTCACCTCTGGCACCACTCTCTCTCTCCCGTTACTTGTAATGAACGGCTGTCTATTATTACAGCTCCGCTGCTTTTCCCGATATCTCTGCCTCTATCACATCTGGCCCCACTCTCTCTCTCCCATCACTTGTAATAATCAGCTCCCGTTACTCGCAATCACCGGCTCTGCTCTGCCTCTCTCTCCCAGACGCTCACAGGTACCGGCTCTGCTCTCCCGCAGGGAAATCACTATCTCTGTCAAAGGTAAGTACCAACACACCGGGCACACCACCTACGTTGTTCACTATCACCTCACACACTGACCCCTCGACACAAATGACCCTCCAACAACTTTCCTACTGAACTTTCTAGAATTTCCTCATGCCACCCAGGTCAAACCAATCAGCTGATCTTAACCTAGTTACAGCCCTCATGCTCCAGCTGCCCGTTAACTGGCAACAACCCACGCGCTACGCTACTCTATACACTGCCTTCCCCATGCACACATTCAGGGGTATCACATATTCTATATGTAAAAACACCAATAAAGACAATTGAAGTTACTTCTCATATATAAAGGATGAGATTTGACATGGGGGAGATTTTTCATGCATATTTTAAGGAAGGGAGAGGCATATATTCAATGGTTTGTGGCAAGTGGAAATGGAACAGGGCTTAGTTTTTTAACAAATGTACATGATTGCAGTAGGTATAATGACACAATTCAAATGGTCCTCTCATAATTTATGAGAGGACCATTTGAATTGTGTCATTATACCGACTTACTTGTTTATTAATTCTTTTTTTCTCTATTGGCAAGCGCTATTATCAGGCCTCTTTTGTCTATATTTGCTTTGTTGGATGGTTCTTTCACAACCGTTTGGGCTAGAGATATAAGCTGCTGTCACATCGTTACATCTCAAGCGCTATTAATATCCTTCATCTGTTCCTCTGTTTTTCAATATTTGTGAAAAAGATGTTGTTTGCTGGTCTGATCTTCAGAATTTTGACAGTGAACATCAGAGTCATTACTGTAACTCTTGTCTAAGCGAATACTGTAATGCCAACATGTTTGTTTGGCACAACCATAATCCTGATTCTAGCCCTAATTTTAATTTCTAACTCTAACCCTAATTCCTATCTAGAGCAGCACACGGGTACAGCAGTTGACATGAACCCTTTTAGCAGTATACTTGTGTTGAAAATATACTTTTTCTAAATAGGAATTGTGTCTAAAATTATTCAGACAATATGCTGTCTGTATCACTTTCAAAACAGCTATTGCTGCACAACAACAACTTACATTTATGAAAATGTTTGGAGAAGTAAGAGACTGAATTGTTCAAAAAGTTGTTATAATAATCATAGATAAACTTAACATAATAGAATCACTTACCCTATTTATGCTCTTGTTCGTTACGATATTCTGGATTAGCTGAAATTTAAAATCTTTCAAACTCTTCATGCAGTCTTGAAGGATATTTTTAGATAACCGTGAATTAGTGAGGAGGTTTGTTACAGTTCTAATGGCTTCTGTTTGATATCTTGAAACAGATGGATTGGGATTTTTATGTAAATTGAGTAATCCATTCAACAGTCCAGACACTGACTCTGCTACTATACTGCAATCACTCCCAAGCTTTGTCAAATCTGTGAGATGGCCTCCCGCTGTTGTCAGTTTTCCAAGTCCGAGAAGATGGCTAAGAAATTGTATCTGGCTGGACATCTGTTCTTCACCAAATGAAACACCTTTTATAATAGGAAGATGATTCAAGGGAGATGCAAAATTTGAGAGATTTGTGCAAGGTTGGTTATTGTTATTAGAACTCTGAGATACTGTAGGAGTATCTACCCCATCTTCATTAGAAATATCACACCCAGAGTCTTCTTGTAATTGGTTCATCTGTTCCAAATCCTCTGAAGGTGGATGTCATTCGGAATCAAACAAGGGGGGAAACAAAAACCAAAGATTTGTTTTTAATTGCAAAACAATACTCATCATAATTTACTGGTTATGATGCATATAAATTTTATGTTATTTTCAATGCTATATTGTTCTTGTCCTTTCAACCGCTGTGTGAGTAAATTGGTATATTGTAGTTTAATTATTAATATAACAGGGGAAAATCAGATGTTTCATTAAAAATGTGCTTGTTCGGGTTTAGAAACAAAGGGCCTGATCCAGACCTATGCACATGATACGCTCTTGTGTGTAGCGTATTTACGCCAGCGTACCTACGAAGCACTCCCCCCAGTCACTCCCCTCGGTCCTCCGTATTTATGCCATCTTACGCCGACCAAACCCTACCCTAACTTTCCTGAGCGTAACCGCGGGCGTCCGTAGGCTCCTTGCGTATTTACGACGCTTAGCACGCCCACACTGTACAATTTAAATGCCTCACCCCGCCCTCAAGGCATAATCACGGCTGTCGTATGGCTGGCATGTCCCTTTGTGCGTTGTTACGAAGCCGATATGCTCAAGGCCCATACACTCTGAAGTTCGTTGCGTAACATCTGCTGTGCGAATGCGCAGTAAGTACTACAGAGCGCTTTTACGCTTACGAAAAGCGTAAAAACACGGGCAGGCGTAGGTCTGGATCAGGCCTAAAGAGTCAAAAGAAAAACAACTTAAAAGAGAAAACAAAGCTAGAAGTACATAAGGGGTGCATGGCCCTGACAACGAAGTAAGACTGGACAAATAGACCTGGAGCGTATTATGGAGCAGAGGGTGAAAGTTTAAAGATCCACTAGGGCGCAGATTGTGATGTGAAACAAGGGCCCTGACAGAAGTCATGAATGCAATGTGGTAAATGTACCATATACTGCTGACATACTGGAGATGGTTAAAAATACTGGAACAGCGTAGAGATACTAAGAAGGAACATTTGGGCCTGATCCAGACCTACGCTCCTGTGCATTTTTACGATGGTCGTAAGCGTAAAAATGGCCATTTGTACTTACTGCGCATGCGCGGGGCAGATGTTACACTCATCTTACGCGCCGTAATTCTGAGCGTATGGGCCTTGAGCGTACCACCTTCATCTACGGTCGAGGGAGCGTGCCTGGCATATGATTTTTGTAAATACGCACTGAGGGCAGGGTGCTGCATTTAAATCGTACAGTATGGGCTTGCTAACCGTCGTAACTACGCAAGGAACTTACAGCCGCCCGCGGTTACAATCAGAAAATTGAGGGTAGGGTTTGCTGGGCGTAAGACGACAAGACTAAGTACGAAAAAGGGGAGTGCCAAGTGGAGTGCATCGTAGGTACGCTGGCGTAAATACGCTACGCACATGAGTGTTTCATGAGCGTAGGTCTGGATCAGGACCATTATTTGCAAAAATTTAAGTTTGCTAAATTAATTGTAATTGAGTTTATAATCATTCCAGATGGAGCTTCGTTTGTCACGTGAATACTAGATATTCAGGAAAGAGCAATTTGTCTATAATATCAGAAAAAAGTGCTGCAGTCCGATGGAGACATAACAACCCTATACAAAAAAGAGCCAGAGGTCATGTGCTCCAGGGCCACGCCCCACTCCTCTGAGTTTAGTGACTTACTAAAATTTACCTCCTAGGTCAACTGACAGGGATAATGAAATAGGAATAAGTATGTTCATTTGAAGCATGAGTATTTGTCATTCCTATATACTGACATGAATTTGCACAGAATCGAATCAGCAGAAATGTAAAAGGCATCATTTGATTCTGCAGCATTTGAATACAGTCAGTTTTGCATGCACAACAGTTTATCATCTTTAGAAACTAGTATGTGTATACTGAAATTTTCATAGTGAGTATAATGGGAACAGTAGGACTCCCATCAATTTAAAGGTTATAGAATAAATTGGAGACATTTATGAAAATCTAACATCTGTTTGTCAATAAGTGTGACCCATTGGCATTGGAGAACTACTGCAGAGATTTATTGTGTCTTAGTGAAATTAGTTTTAGAAAAATCACCACATTTACTAACAGTACAAAAAGCTCCATTATAAAAGCTACAATAATCATAATGACCTAAGGCTATTACCCTATATTCATCTTAGAGCTATTACAGGAAGTAATTGTGGAAGCTCTATACAGCAATGTGCTTGTGTTGTTTCCTTTGCACTTCTGCACAATAATACTTGTCTTTATTTTTCATCCACAATAGTCTATGCATATCATAGTTACCTAAACCAGAAAGTTGTTTCATCGCAGAAATTTGTATCTTACTAATAAAAAATATACATACTGTACTTGCTGTTTTCAAACTGGGAATTTACACACAAGGGGGGTGATTCAGAGATGCGATTGCGAAAAGATCGCAAATATACGCACCTTAGGTAAGATCTTACCAGGTTACAGCCCACTGCATAAACAGTAACTCCCCTTGCAAACAGCGGCGGATCTTAAAGTTAGACCACCATTGACTAACCCTAACTCTGCGCTGTCATTTGAGATCTTAAGGGAAGTAGTAGCGTTTATTTGCGATCCTAAGTGTCTGCCCGCGCCCACTTTCAGTCATCTCCCTGCCTCCCCCCGCCCATTTTCATGCAAATCCTTCAGATCTTAAACTTTCGCAGCACTTAAGATCTTAAGTGCTTACGATCGATTCAAACTTATGCTCTTAGCGAATTTATGCTCCTAACCTCTACGTAGACGGCGTTGCACTATTACTACGCATGCGCAGTTATGCGAATTTTCTAAGATCCTAAATATACGCTCCTAAGTTGCTTGAAAATCGTATCTCTGAATCAGCCCCAAGGGGCGCTGGTGTGTGATTTTGATAGGGGGTTCTGTAAGATGGGATGCATTCTCCGCAACGAAAGCTCATTTTCAAAATACAGACAGTGGAAAGTTCATTTTTGGTATTATGTCATATTATTTCATATTACTATTTTGAAAGTTTTACTACTGAATACCCATACCCATTTTGGCATACTTACCCATTCATTAATTTGGAAAACTGCCACTGCAGACTGGCTGCTGATTAAATAACCCTTAGTCTGTGAGTGTGTATGTATGTGTTAGAAGGGTGAAGGTGAGGGGATTTTGGACAATAACACAAATACATATTGGTATAGGTCTTTAATACTATTGCTCCGAAGTAAACCTTGACACCAAACCCTGTTTCTTACAAAGGATCTCATCTCAGATATAAAGTGCACCTCACCAAAGACGATCAGGACGGTAAAGAGAGGGGTAGAAAACGTTATAGCAGCAATCTTACCATTAGGATAGCTATAATGATTAAGGGTGTGGCATAAACAGGACTCTATGGACATTTCACATTTAACCCTTGCCTTTGACACTGAACTATTAATATGAATAAATTGTTCTATTCTGATATTATTCTGAAATATTTCACAATTGAGTCATCTTCATACTGTTTCATTTCTCTGTTAGATTTATTTGTCTATCTTTTTACCTATTTTCCCCTTTTCTTTTAACTTATTTTGTTGAGCTCTGTTACAGGTAAAAAACTCACATATTTTAAATATTATATTTTGAATGTTCTGTTCTTATTGGGTATTTTAATAAAAATACATATTTGTATTTTTATTGGCATTCTATCACAGGGAGATTGTTACTTTTGCGCCACTGGGTCTTTTTATTAGCATAACTACAAATGTAAAATGTTAAACCAAACCAGGAAAAATACAAGCATTGTGGTAGCCATGGAAACAGTACAGTTTACAATCTCTCTGATCCATGAAAAAGACTATGCCTTATCCCCTTTTTCATCATCAGAGGTAGGCAAACAATGAAAAGATGTGCACCAATAAGAGTGCAAGTGGATTCTTTCAATCCACTAAACCAATGGAAAATTGCTCATGTTGTAGTGTTTGATAGATGGTTAAAGGCAGCTGAGAGAAAAGAACTGTGTGAGAGACTAAAGAAAATAAATACCGAAAGGATTGCATATGTTAAATATAAAAGTAAATTAGAGTACGACAATCTTACTAAGTATTTCCAAATTAAATGAAGTAGGTTTTATGGATAACAGCATAAGATAGCAGTATAAATTTGTGAGAGGAATAAAATACAGTCAAATTGTCAAATAGTGGTGAGAGCTATTGGACAGGATCCAGATATAGCAGAACTCCAGCTGCAGTGGTTCGCTATAGGATCGCCATGTGTTCCTTATTTGTGTAAGTGCAAAGAGAGAACACTCTACTCACACAAGGTTTTCCGTCTACAGGACTCAACCTTTACATTCATACATTGGCCCCACATAAAAGTACAAAAGGACTTAGCCAAAAGAATACTATGAAATGCGTGAGAGTAAAATTCATTGTTGTGTTGCATGTCTTTAACAAAAACAATAGTGTAGATTTCCTGACATTTGTTTACAGAAAATATAAAAATGATTTTATGAAATAACATAAAAGAAAGCGATTACAATACTGTGGTATGTTCCCAACATTCATACATTGTGACTGTCCTGATGTCAGTGCAATATCCTGCCAACCTACACAACCAGAATTTTGTCAAATTTTAAAGATATATCCCTGCATGCAAAGAATACAATTAACTTGACTCCCCCTGCAATCAGCATGGTTTAGCCCAGGAGTAACTAATTTCAAGCACTTACTTAAGTCTGGATCCAGCCCTAGATCACTAAAGTGATTTATGTTTACCTTTTTCCAATCCTGATCTTTTATGAATCTTATGTAAAAGAAGTTCTTGTCGCAAATGTAGAACTTCTGCTTCTAGTTCCATTGCCTTTTCCTTCCAATTAACATCTTGATTAGAAATATGTTTGGCTAGTTCCTCTGTGTACTGTCTGCTACTTTTCCCTTCTGGTGTATTTCGAATGATTGCTATAGCCAAAGCCACTTTTGAAGTCATGTAAAACCATTTTTGTATTTCCATCCTACGTTCCTAGAAAAAAAAATGCACACAAATGTACACAATTATAAGTATTATTTGTCATTAAACATTACTTAATTAAAATTTACATTCTATCCCTATAATTACCACTAACTAATTAAATTCTACCATGTGCTACTGGCACAGTAGCTTGAATTGGTGGCTAGGAGACGTTACCCTAGTGATGTATGTATTTCATTATTTGGTAGGAAACCAGTTCATAAGGAGGAAAATTACACACAGTCCAACAAGTTACTTGGTCCTAATAATAGTGGACTGGAACCATATTTACAAATTGTCTATAAAAAACGTGCACATTCTGCTACAGAGCAGGTGACTTTCGTGTAAGAAACCTTTACTTTGGCGGGGCAACAAATAGCATATTGCGTACATCAGTTACATATGATGGCAAGTAAGTTAGTTAATTGTTGAGTATGGTCTTGGTGTAGCCCTTATTTGCAATTCTCATTTTTTAGGGGAGGGTCCTGATGTTGGATATCAAATATCTGGGTTTTATAAACAGAACAGGAATTGATGATTCTTAAGTTATCACAGTATAGTCTTCCTGAATACACTGAAGCTAAAGCATAGAATAACTATCAACATATTTAACTCTATTCCTTAGGATTAATATTCACACCTTGTATTCATTACACATCATAAAAATTAAATAAAACAAAATTAGGCTCATGGTGTTACTGCTACTAATTTATTCTTACTGGGTTATTAAGTCAAACCTATGTTAATGTTTAAAAATGTTTTCTGCCATTAAACCTTGGCATCTCATGAAAATTCTGGTCAAACAGAAATAGAGATTTACAATGTAATACTTGTGGTGAGGTCACATGAAAAATAATTGACAGATTTAGTAAATACCATGTAAACAACATAAATGTCTATGGTAAAAGCAGCAAAACAATGCATAGGACAATATAACCATGTAAATTTAAGCAAAGCTTTCACATATCATAAATAGGCAAAGCATGCATAGTATCCATACTTGGCACACAGCTGATATGGTAGAACCTAGATCTTGGTGGGCTAAAGGACCTTTGCTGATGTCACAACCATGTGACCATCCATGTGACAGGAAGGAGTCTCAGCTGCATGCAGCTGCAGCACAAGGATGATTACATGGAATTGTGTCACCTGTGTAGTAATCTCCAGATGCTGGGCTACAGCTATTGTACTTGTTTACTTTACATGTGACAGTAATTATGTTTAAGTATGTATTATTATTGTGAAAATAATGGTATATTTTCTTATTGGAGTGCTGGCTGCTCTGTCAGAAATAGGAGTGCCTGCAATAGGAGAGGGAATAGACTGACTGGATCCCTTTAGCAAAGAGATGGGACACAAGTCTGGATGGGGAAATTGCACTACTCCCCCTTCTTGCCATTGTTGCTGCCCCCCACCCCCCTTCCTTCCTTCTGGCTGACACTCCATCATACCATCATGAAATTATGACATGGAGTGCAGACACTCCATCAAGACATTAAGTTCATTTGCTTCCATCTGTCACACTCACCTAGTTTTAATGAACTAATGTTTTAAAAACATTTTCTCTTAACCCAGGTGGTTACCATAGTAACTTACAGTTGGAAGTTCTGAAGCAGATCACTTTGTAACTAATGGAATGGATCATATTGGAGGGTCTGTGCATTCACTCCCTCACACACCCCTCCATTAGCTAAATCAATGGATGCATTCCATCCTTCCTCATCCTATACTGGGAATGCGGCATGGACACAGCAAGTAATCAGTATACAATTACTTTAATGACAGCATTTTCCCCTAACCCTCAACCTTACCCTACCTTTCTATCAACATAGCTTGGGACCGTATTCACACTTAAGAGTGAGTTAGGTGCGGACAGAACCGCTTCTAACTCACCCATCCTGCCCCTAACCTGCCCCTGTTTTTAGGAACCTTATGGCACTTAAGATTGTCATAGGGTTTTGGTATGTAGATTGCGTAAATTACTTTTTGGGAAATTACGCACTTAAGAAACCGGATTTCTTAAGTGTGAATCAGCTCCTTTAACTCTACATGTCCCACAGCCTAACCATAAACCTCCTCTTCTATCAGCCTAACCTTAACCCTCCATATACTGCAACCTATCTCTAACCTTCCCTTTCTACCAGCCTAACCCTAACTTTCCCCTTGTATTAGCTAACCATAGTCCACCACAGCCTGTGAAGCGGAATGTTCTGTCCCTGACACAGGGGAAAATCTTACCTGTCACTGTTGCAGTATTGACATGTTGACTCGTTCCTGGATTACTGCATTATTCTTTCCAGCAGTCGTAACGTGACTGCTGTTGCTCTTCCACTGCCGGAATAAAATTGTTGCATCATGCTGTCAAACCACATTTACCACACAGTAATATGTCACCTGTTTATATGATTATGCCACAATGTAATGTCTCCATATCACATGATTTTGCCACAAAGTAATACCTATAGTCACAAAATTAGTGTTTATCTCAGTTATTTTGGAAAAAGGACAGTATAATACACAGGGTCCGATTCAATTAGGGAAAAATCATTCGCCGGCGTATTTTTAACGCATTTTTTTTTTAAATTTACGGGCGATATTTTTTTTTCTTATTCAATTATTTTTTTGCGTTAAAAATACGCTGTTTTTTTAATGATAAAAATCCGCACCTATGAGAGGTGCGGATTTTTAACGCTGCCCTATATTGTACCCCAACAGGGCATGCTGATGCTTGTAGAACTATAAGCATCAGCATGCCCATGGATGGCAGGGCATTAGGCACCATGCCCTGCCATCCAGGGACCGCTGCGCAGCC
>WWET01000059.1:950750-965156 GCA_011038615.1 Limnodynastes dumerilii
CGTGCTGTTGGATATCAAATATCTGGGTTTTATAAACAGAACAGGAATTGATGATTCTTAAGGTATCACAGTATAGTCTTCCTGAATACACTGAAGCTAAAGCATAGAATAACTATCAACATATTTAACTCTATTCCTTAGGATTAATATTCACACCTTGTATTCATTACACATCATAAAAATTAAATAAAACAAAATTAGGCTCATGGTGTTACTGCTACTAATTTATTCTTACTGGGTTATTAAGTCAAACCTATGTTAATGTTTAAAAATGTTTTCTGCCATTAAACCTTGGCATCTCATGAAAATTCTGGTCAAACAGAAATAGAGATTTACAATGTAATACTTGTGGTGAGGTCACATGAAAAATAATTGACAGATTTAGTAAATACCAAGTAAACAACATAAATGTCTATGGTAAAAGCAGCAAAACAATGCATAGGACAATATAACCATGCAAATGTAAGCAAAGCTTTCACATATCATAAATAGGCAAAGCATGCATAGTATTCATACTTGACACACAGCTGATATGGTAGAACCTAGATCTTGGTGGGCTAAAGGACCTTTGCTGATGTCACAACCATGTGACCATCCATGTGACAGGAAGGAGTCTCAGCTGCATGCAGCTGCAGCACAAGGATGATTACATGGAATTGTGTCACCTGTGTAGTAATCTCCAGATGCTGGGCTACAGCTATTGTACTTGTTTACTTTACATGTCACAGTAATTATGTTTAAGTATGTATTATTATTGTGAAAATAAATGTCTGGTATATTTTCTTATTGGAGTGCTGGCTGCTCTGTCAGAAATAGGAGTGCCTGCAATAGGAGAGGGAATAGACTGACTGGATCCCTTTAGCAAAGAGATGGGACACAAGTCTGGATGGGGAAATTGCACTACTCCCCCTTCTTGCCATTGTTGCTGCCCCCCACCCCCCTTCCTTCCTTCTGGCTGACACTCCATCATACCATCATGAAATTATGACATGGAGTGCAGACACTCCATCAAGACATTAAGTTCATTTGCTTCCATCTGTCACACTCACCTAGTTTTAATGAACTAATGTTTTAAAAACATTTTCTCTTAACCCAGGTGGTTACCATAGTAACTTACAGTTGGAAGTTCTGAAGCAGATCACTTTGTAACTAATGGAATGGATCATATTGGAGGGTCTGCGCATGTGTGTGTTGTGCTCTGTAGTGTGTGTGTGTGTGTACACTTACGTTAAAAACATTTACTCCCTCACACACCCCTCCATTAGCTAAATCAATGGATGCATTCCATCCTTCCTCATCCTATACTGGGAATGCGGCATGGACACAGCAAGTAATCAGTATACAATTGCTCTAATGATAGCATTTTCCCCTAACCCTCAACCTTACCCTACCTTTCTATCAACATAACTTTGGACCGTATTCACACTTAAGAATGAGTTAGGTGCGGACAGAACCGCTTCTAACTCACCCATCCTGCCCCTGTTTTTGGGAACCTTATGGCACTTAAGATTGTCATAGGGCTTTCTTAAGTAACCGTGCGTGTTTGCGTATTTTCCTTCTTGAGAAGCAAAGTACGGACACGGAGAGCCTCCCCCTGACCTCCCCGGCTAATCTAAATCCCTCCCCCCTCCCACTTCTACCTAACTCCACCCGAGGCGACATTAGCACGCCTCCTGACTAAACTACTCGATCTTTAAAGACTGGTATGTAGATTGCGTAAATTACTTTTTGGGAAATTACGCACTTATCTATGCACTTATTCTGATCTATGCCCCTGTATGTTTCCAGTCCATCTCTATGCCCCTGTATTCGCCCTGTCTTCTCTTTGCCCCTGTATGTCTCCGTCTTCTCTGTGCCCCTGTATGTCTCCAGTCACTTTCTCTCCCTGTATCTATACTCTCCAACCCCAATTTCTCTTCTTTCCATATTTTTCAATCTTTAAAAAGCTTTTAATTTTCTCTTATCTTTGCTGTCTTCTTCTTCCTCTGTTCTCAACAGAGCACTCTGCTTTCTGAACAACACTGACAACACAGTGATCTGGCAGCTGCCATAGTAATTCATACACAGTGCCTGAATCAGTGGTTCTATAATATAATACAAGTTCTATTGGAAAAGCAGGGCACCTGCAGTTCAGTTGCTGGCACGCTCATCCCATTTAGTTTTAATCTTATGGACCACAGCATTTATAGGCAGGGGAGCGGGACTTAAGGCAGTGATTTACATTAAATTATGTAATCATGCCCAAATGCAGGAAATTTGTCTGCTATTCCAGGTTAAAAGAAAAGTGTCTGAATTTCTGCAGCCTCCCGGGCATTCTGGGAGAGTCAGCGACTATAAACTACAGTCTAATTACTGGAATCTTTTCTGACCATCACCTGCCTCCTTAAGTTGGGTACACACTGCAAAATAAAAACGATGTTTTAATAATAAAAAGATAAACTCAAGTTTATCTGACAATCCTGCAGCTGTACACACTGGAACTATTTCACACTGGATCGTTCCCAGAAGTCCTTTCTGCTAAGTAGACACACATACAAAACCACAGATCTTAACATCATTGATCTGTGATTTTTAGGAGCTGCTAAATATCAAGATTTAACGATGGAGGACAGAATCTAACGATTCACTGCATCATTTTACAGTACACTCTAACGATTTGAGAGCTATCTAACGATTATCCTATGATTTAAAGGATAATCGTCAGATATTTCTCCAGTGTGTACCCAGCTTAAGGAGATGAGGCCCAAGTTCAGTTGGGGGTGAGAAAAGGGGTTGAGCTTAATGGTGGATGAGACAGAGCCTAACTGTCTCTGCTCATCTGGCTCAACTCCAAGTCCATCACTGGTGCCATCCCGATTCACCAAATACAACTGGGTGAGACCAAACCATTTATTTATTTACATGCTGTTCACTTTACTTTAGAGGAAAGTGTGAGACACATTAAGCCTGCTTCATGAACTTGGAGTTGATGTAATGATTTACAATGCTTTCAAATGAGTCAGCTGAGGTTCTGTATGTCTCCACCTTCAACTTAGTTTTTTGATAGTTTGAAACTACAAGTGCAAACAATATTCTACATAATTTCATCTTTGTTGGAGTATTTGTCTACACTGTTGCCGTGGTTTACAAGGACTGGACATTTAAAATTCTACATATTGCCTATTTATAGAGAATGGCCTAAGTCTTATATTGGGCTATAATGCACTATATATCGGTGGCGACAGGACTAATGCACTTTAATAGTCAAAGTTATATTTAGAGTAGGAGCGCTAGCAACTTTATGGTGCAAATTAAAAAATATTTATAAAATTATATAGGCTCCTCTGCTGCTTCAGAGAGGGTGATGGGTTCCCCAAAAAAGATAAATAAAAAAGGATAAGAAGCGATTCAGGGGTCTAAATTTTATTATCACAATAAAAAATAATTAAGGTATCTATAAAATAACATGATATAAGAGATACATGGTTAACCACTGCATACAATTAATGGTTTAAATAGCTGTTCATCAGACAGCTAGAATACAATCAAAAATACATAACAGAGCTCTGCTTTATATGTTTATATTGGTTCCTGAGGACTATATTTATGGATACATAGAAGGAAAGAAACTTCAGCTTAAATGTAGAGCCCAGAAACAGGCAATGTTCCACAGTATTCACAAGAGAACCAGCAAATTTTGCGTTGATACTGCTGCTTTAGCATAAATAGAAAGAGGTGGAAACAATTGTTGCGACCACTAAGGTTAAATAGATAGTCAGTAACCATACAGGGTACATAAGAGTAAAACAAATATGGGCAGCTGTGTTGGAATTATAGCTCTCAATAATATGTAGCTTGCTGTGGCGCTCTGATTAATATAAATGTCCAGTGTTATTCAGGGGGAAATATGCAAGATGTAAATGGAAATAGTTCTCACCCTCAGAAGTCCTTTGTTTAGGTTTCCTTGGTTAGCTTTATATATTGACGTGTAGCTGCTGATATTGCTTAGTATAAATCAGCTGGCAAGGCAGACAATGTCCTTGATATAATGAAGAGTATACTTGTTTTCCAGCAGCACCCCCGCTAACCGCTCGGTATAGTCATCGGCGTTCACTGGAGATAGGTTGAGCAGCAACTGTAGTTAGGTGCTTGAGCCACTGGAAATGGATCCCTCCGGAGGGTTACCCAAAACAGGGGTAGCACAGAAACGGCCAGATAATGCAGCAATAAACATAGTGGTTCTCGTGCACAGGATTGCACTGTGGAGTTGGTAAAAAGGAAGTGTGCATAGCAAATAGCAGTAACTCTGAGGTGTAGTAGATGCAGGGGTATCAATGATAACGACCTCAACGTGTTTCTCTACGATAGTAGTTTCATCAAGGAGGAGGAGTGTGTGGCACTGGCTTCCTATTTATGCATGTGCCAGATTGGGCCAGGTGTACATTAACTCTTTCCATCCTAAAATCTTAGGGATAGAATTAGTTAGTTTAAAAGTATGAACAGTGTTGTCTATAGTCATGGCTAAACATACATTATTATTATTACAATACACAAGTAACAGTCAAAATATATATGGATACAATTAAGTACTATGAATAACAGATAATATAAAGACAGCAGAAAATAAAATAAAAATGATTATACTGCGGCATAGGGCAAATATATTAGTATTTGGATCCCTATAGAGACACATAACTATATATAAACATTGAATGCATGGATATAGCAAAATTTCAGATGTTAATTGGTTAGATGTTGACGATAGACCACACTGTTCATACTTTTAAACTAACTAATTCTATACCTAAGATTTTTAAAGAAAAGCGCTGAGGCCATTATCATCGATACCCCTGCATCTACTAAACCAGGGGTTCTCAACCCCGTCCTCAAGTACCACTAACGGTCCATGTTTTGTAGGTCTCCCTGCAAAACCTGTGGAGCTTTGTGCTTTGAGTGTGATTGTTGATGTTAATAAATTGTATTTTATATTGATTAATCATATCCAGTGTTTTAGATGCTAATTTTTATTAGGTTGTAGGTTATAGTTTGCGCTGGATTTTTTTTCCTTGTCCTAAAAATTGTAATATATGGATAAATTTCAAGATTAAGTATCTATATGCTGACCTAACAAGGATTGTGACTGATATCCCAATGATATAATTTGGACCCACCTTTGAGAAGTTATTTACATGGTTATTGAGGACAAAATAGTTTTTTCCCCTCTGATGCAGTCGTCAGTAGGCAGAAAACCGCTTCTGATAAATCCTGTATGCCCGATTGATCTACACTAGAACCCAGTGGAATGACAATTTGAACCTAAATACAGAAATTAGAATTGCATTCGATATATAGTGTGCATGGGACAACTTCTGCCATTTAAAGATCCTACCACCTGGGAAGGACACACTGACAGCACTGATTTAGCCATCCAGTATTACTATTAAAATCCAGGTCGACACAATCACAGTGAGGAGCCCAGGGACACTGGAGGATGAGTGAAAAGCTAGGAGGATTGAAAGGTACAATTCTGATAATATTCTGCATATTTACATCTGTTAGCAATAATTAAAGTTGAGCAACAACATTGAGGCTGCGAGTGGGGACTATACAACCAGTGTGTGAACTGTTTAAAACAATTGGACTATAGGATACACGGTGGTCCTTTATGCTAACAGAAATACTGGTGTTGTTCCTCTAATCCAATTATCGGTACTAGCACCCATATTGGAAAGAGGGTTCGGACTGTTGGACTCTGATAAAAGAGTGATCAATAGTTTGTATTTTATTATACTAAATTTGAGTATGCTTACGGTTATTAGTCAATTACTTTGCTCTGTGGTACTAGAACCCGTGACCGGATGGCCGGGGTGGATCGATATACCATTGTTTTATTATATTTTTTTATTAAATAAGTCATTTGCATTAATTGGTGACTCCTTGTTTTAAACTGATCAAGGGGCGCTCTTTGTCATCTTTTATTTCCTTTGTGACCTGTCTGCCGATTGCTGACCCTTGTCTATTTTGTGCTAGTCTGTCTGTGTTCCTGAACTCTTAGCATGTTGAGTTGTATCAAATTGCAAATTGCTTTCCTCCAGTGAACTCCAGTGTCACATTTCAGACATCATATGATAGTGACTTTAAACTTAGAGCATCAAGATCTAGGGGCAACCAAGTAGCTATAAACGCTGTTGATTCCTAAAATGGGGGCTGCTAAGGGGAATAGCTCTTTCAAGCTGGTTTTGCAAGTCTGATAACACAATATATGTCAAACAGGAACATCATATCCTGAATGCAAAGCTAGTTGGGATTATAACAATCACATGGTGTCATTACATATGTCTGTTGTTAATTGCTTTAAGAATAGATGAATGATAACTAGCATGTACATTTTTGTGCAATAGAACATTAGAAGTAGAAGACTTAAAACCTTTTCTTTCCAAAATGGTTAATACCCTCAAACTTTAAATCAGAATTCAGTAGATATTTGCAACTTCACGTTGTTCAGAATTTTTATTAAAATACACAAACAAGTAAAATTACATTTTTTTCAACCTTGTCCTAGAAGCTATTGGGTTTATTTAGTCGGACATAATAAATATTCTTGTTACAGATTCTCTTAAAATTGTTAGAAACAAGCTATAATCAAATAAAAGTAATAATCCCTGTGCACCCCCATAATAACATACAGTATAGACTCAGTATTAAAAAGAAAAAATGTTACTGCTACACCTCTGTATTCAGGAATGCTTTTCCCTGTCAATTACATTGTATAGACCTTACTCTCATGCTCACATAAGATTAAATCCCTGGGCAAAAGCCAGAAGCTTTTGCCAGACCTGGCATTTCACTTATTTCTCACATGTCTGAGCTATGCAGTTGATAGAAAATCAAATGTATTCTCTCCTCTCGAGGGAGGTCACATTTTGCTCCTTGCTTCACATTTCAGAACTTTGATTTGTTAGCAAGCAGAACAGCTCTAGTGATAGCCTTCTTTACTACCCTACCCACTATTTAATCTGTATCTAAGCAATAATATTACATAGCATTTAAAACAGGGTCATTTTTTATGATATTTAGATATATGTATTTATGACTGGTGTGAACGTGTTATGGTAAGCTTATTTTCTCATTTTTTTTGTACCTTCATACCATACATCCCATTGACATAGTTTTGAAATTCAGATATAATTGAAGTTTATGTATTCACAGACTAGTAACATGCAAAATTGTTTCTAATAATATTTTAATTAATATTGATTATTTCTAATAAATTATGTTTATTTTCTGTTTTGGGCATAACACAGCCCGTCATTTGTAACAAGAAACACAAGGCCGCACTTCTATTCAAATATATGAAATATGTACAAGTGTATATATAAATGGAAGAGGTGTAGCCAAGGACCAAAAGCGACCACTGTGTAACTACAAGGAACAAAAACTTGTTTTTTTTGCTCCTTGTATTTAGCCTTTCATTTGTTTCAGAAGTATATATAGCAATATACAAGAGATGCAGACCCCCACATGCTTTCCGTACGTGCAGGAGTCTGTTACTACACATGGAAGAGGGGAGTGAACTCCCCTTTGCCGTGCGGAGTTATAGACACTTCCCTGTCCGAGTTCTGTCCTCATTGTGATCCGTTGCGTACTTCCATATCCCCGTTACATTACGCCACTTGCGTAAGTCCTCTTGCTGTCTTAGCTGTGAATCCGGCCTGCACTGTCTAGTTTACTATAATAAAATTCTGGGTATTACATTAAACAAAAAAAACAAAAAAATACAATAGATACAATTTAAAGAATTAATGTAAACAATTACTAATCATGTGGATGAAACGTACTTAGATTTTAGTAAAGCTTTTGACACTATCTTACATTGCAGACTGAAAAAAGCTGGTAACCTTGGGCCTGATCCAGGCGGGCGCAAGCGTAAGATCGTCTGAAAAGCCAATCTGCGCATGCGCCGGGCAGATGTTGCCCGGCATCGCTACAGCAACGCCCGATCGTGGATCGGGCGGAGTCACACTTTTTCATGTGGTTTGAAGGTCAATAGACAATGTAGCAAAGTAATGAGAAATGCCAATTCAATTAGTTAAATAGGGAGATAAGTAAATATTACATGAAGAGAAGTTTTCATGCCAGTTATTAGGTCATTCTCACAGTCTCCATTAAAGACTGCGTTCTTGAGGCCACAAATCCAGAAAATATTAATACATTATAGACCACCTAAAGAAGACATAATGGGGCAGATCCAGAACAACGCTTGTGAGCGAATTTAAGCGTGGCGGACATGTAAAATCACGTTTTGGTACGCATGCGCACTATAGAAAATACGCTCCGTAACGTAGCATAAATGTGAACGTATGGGCCATTTACGTATTTGTCGTTTAAATCCGTACGTGTGGGCGTGCCAATTTTACGTGTGTCTAAAATATGTCTGAAATACGCTATGTAGGCGTGTACAGTATGGGCGTGCTTAGCTGCGCAAATACGTGTTGCACATCCATACGTGTGGGGATGACATCGGTTACGTGGGCAGAAGTTAAGGCAGGGTTTGGAAAGCGGAACTTGGACAAAATACGTACATTCAAGGGGTGTGCCAAGGGGAGTGTATAGAAAGTATGCACGCGTAATTACTCTATGCTAGTAAACGGATTGCAAGCAGAGTTCTGGATCTACCCCAATGACTGCAATGGTGAATTGGACACCAGTAAGACTAAAGGATTTAAGCTGGCCATACACTATTATCTAATTATCAGATGAGTGGACCAATAATGACTCTAGTGTGTGGGCAGGATAGATTTTAAAAATACTCAGCAATCAGTGCAGAATTGCTAGGCTCTACAAACTATTAACGGCAGCAAGCTCCCGATATTAAGTAGTGTGTGGCCATTTTATATTCTGGAACCTGTATCATCACCTCCTTTTTAGTGCATGCGCAATGAAATAAGAATGTGCCAAAACTGGGGATAATTGAATTTCTTTACCTGGCCCATAAATATGTATACCTTGGAACAGTTCAAAGTAAGGAAACAAGAAAAGTATTAGAACGCTGAAATTGGAGTGTTGTAGTTTTAGGCGATATGTGAAAAAACATTACTTAAGGGCTAGATTGTAAGTGTAACAGTTCCACTTTAGATACTCTTAAAACAAGAAAGGTGAATGTAGATTTATCATCTTGATTTTCTACCTGTGTTGAACTATGTCCTTGTATTCAATCACATATATCAGTAATGTAGTTTTCAACAGAGTGGGATTTGTGTACACAATGTTGTTATAGAATTACAGCTTGACCCACATACTTTCATCTGACCTGCTCCACTGTGCTGTTCTTAATATATTCGAGCAGTTACAGCTGTTTATAAATATGAGAACATTTGTTTTAACATAGCTTTAGGGGAGTCTTAACAATAACACAGAAAAACATTGTATTTGTATAAAATAAATAATTTTATCTACTGTATATGGTACACCAAAAAAATGTATAAATCACATTCAGGGTTTAGTACTTCATTAACTATAAATCTACAATGCTGAATATTTGATCATTAATTTATACTTGGCAGTCCTGCATGATAATTAAGGATAACATTATTGTTACTTAGCAAAGACAAGATTAACTTTGTACACCATGCATTTTTCATATTGTGATAACATGAGTAATTAGCTTTACCACCTTCACATGTATCAGTTATCCCTCTGGATTCACACTCCTGTCCTAAACACAAAGCCACAGAAATCCCAAAAATCACTGTTTACTGGGCATCCCTTAGGCCACTGGGCTTTGGCAAGAATCTTGATGATGTTATTTACTTTCTGATGAATTGTGTTGGGTGGGCATTGGAATTTTAAGCAGCAGTGATTAGCAGTTAAAAAGAACAGTAAATAGAAGAAAACATTGGGTTATGGGAAAATAGTTCAGTTTCAAGTGTTATAAGTGACAAAAGATTCAGAATATATTTTTATATTCTGAATATATTCAGACCGCATATATGCAATCTACGTATCGAAACGATATGCAGATTACGTACAATAGCTACTACGCATGCGCAGTAGCTACTGTTTATTGAACTACGTCCATCTATGGAACGGACATAGTTCTGGATCCGGCCCCATATACCCTAAGCCCTCTATTAGTCTTTTCTCCTCTTTCACCAGCCTCCCAAGAGCCAGATATAGGAGGAGCATTTGCTGTGGCAGAGAAAATAATTTGTTAGGCAGCCTTACCACATATACCTCACAATTCCCTGTCTTTTGGGTTAAAGTTGTTTTGATTGCTGATAAATGTTTTGAGTTCAACGTTCCACTGTTTGCTAATTTTTGTTATAATTATGGATCTTAGTAGTATTATCTACGTTAGTGCTCCCTATACTGGCTTGGTGTCTTGGTTGCCACTCCTGGGCTATTTTCTGGACATGTCACTGCATCTACCTTTGGTACCTCCACTACAAGTGAGGGCCTGCACTGGATGCAAAAGCAACAAATGTTTGGTTTGGTTACTTTCTGTTATGTTTTTCCCACCCTTTCACCCTTACTCGACTCTCCCAACTCACACCAGGGCCTCCTTAACCCCAGGTGCTCACCATCTAATACAGTTAAATTCCAAACCCCTCTTTAAGCCAACCAGATCCCTACCAACATGATCTCCATGATCCCACAATCAGTAAAAATTACCTCAATTAATGCCAAAGCACTCAATCTACCAGAAAAGATATCCAGATTATAAAACTCGACAAAATTAGAGAAAACCAATATTTTATTTGTCCAAAAACCCACAAAACATGGAGACACAGTTCCTCTGTTCTCTAATTACTATTATCCTCACTGCTATTGCAATGGCATATGACTGGGTATCGCCATCCTTTTTTCTAATAAAAGACATTTTAAGTTCATCAACTAGCAGCGGGCAGATAGAATATAGCAAATTATATGGGTTTCCCTTAACTTGTTTTAATAGATATGCCCCCAACCAAGTGCAGCTGGATTTTCTCGCTGAAATCCTCTGCCAGTCTGATCTCTTTGAAGAAATTACCATAGTAGGTGGCAATCTGAATTGGGCATCTTTAATGATTGCCAGCTGGCCGACTCCTGGAGAATACTCTACCCCTCAGGTAGGGACTTTTCTTTTTACTCTGTTCCTCATCCCATCTCTTTCCATTTAGATTACCTCTTCATTAGTTATAGACACCTCCACCTTCTTTGATCCGCATACCTAGGCAACATAACATTTTCCGACCACCCTCTGATTTCCCTCACCCTAGTATTGCAACGCCCCAAACTTAAACAGTGAAACTGGCGTCTTAATGAAAGTTTGCTCCAAGAGCCTATCACAAGAGATCAAATTGACACAGATATTGATAAATATTTAAGCTATAATGATACCCCAGAGAGGTCTAGGACAATCTTATAAGAAACACATAACAGCATTATCCAGGGCAAATTGATACAGCAAGGCTCACAAGCCAAGAATCAAAGAACGGCTCAGAGAGATAAACTATTGCTTTAGATAAAAGATCTCAAAACTAAGCATAATGCGACTTTATCGGGCATAATAGAGTCAGCCAGTAGAGTGCTGGCAGAGTTGCTCAACTTCAAAATGAAAGCAGCCTACTGGCAGTGTCGTAATAAATTTTCTAGATGGGGAACCATCGAGTTAGGGCCCTTAAATCTCTACGAGCTGGTTCCTATATTAATTTCATTAAGGATGCCTCAGGCTTGACATGTCATTTGACCAATGAAATCACAAACGCCTTCTACTCATATTACACGCACCTGTACAATCTGCACCCTTCCATATTGACCCCGGCAAAATCTTTACGTCTGTCTGCTATTCAGACATATCTAGAGAAGATCCACTGCTAAGATCCTCGATAGGCTCTTTACAGAGGATGAGCTAGAGGCGGCGATTAAGGCAATGCTGGCAGGCAAAGGTCCTGGCCCGCATGGTTTCCTAATCAGTCATTACAAGCTCTTTAAACAACAATTTATCACTTTTATGTTGTAGGAATTCAGTTCCATAGATATAAACACACAATTCCCTTCCTAGACTCTGGAAGCCCTTATAATGGTCATCCACAAGGAGGACAAGGATCCAACTCTGTGTCCCAGTAATTGCCCCATCTCTCTCTTGATGGGACATAAAGCTTTATGCAAAAATGCTGCCTAATCAACTGAAACTTTTGCTCTTGGACTTAATCCATAATGATCAGATGGCGTTTACCCCAGGCAGTGAGGCGAGGGACAACACCAAAAATTGATTGGCCTAATCCACCACGTACAGAAGACAGGGGAGTCCTCAATCTTGCTGTTCTCAATTGCCAAAAAAGCATTTGACTACCCTCAAGTATTTGAATATGGGGCTGGGTTATTGCAACAGGATTCTAGCTCTCTACACTTGCCCCATGGCCAGAATTAAAATAAATGCTCCCTCTCTTTTCCGGTTCACATCAGGAATAACACGAGGCAGGGATGTCCCCTGTCCTCTCTCCTCTTTGTCCTGTGTAAAGAGACCCTAGCCAAGGCAATTAGATTGAACCCTGATATTACTGGGATTGGGGAGATGTGAGTAATATAAGCTGGCCCTCGTTGCGGATGATCTCCTGGCTACCATCAATAATCCATAATTGTATCACTACCCAGCCTGGCACAGGAATTTCATTAATTTAGGTAACTCTATAATTTCAAGATCAATTGCTCAAAATAAGTTGATGACCAGCCTGGAGATGGTCTCCATCCTGCAAGGAGCGTTCACATTCCGCTAACCGGATTCCCATTTACAATATCTTTGTTTATCAATTCCTTCTGATACCTCAACATTATTCTTCCAGAATTTTGTTTCCCTTCTAAACAAATTGAAAGCAGAACTCTGCTGCTGGACAGCAGGCATGTTCTCACTAGTAGGCAGAAAAAGCATTATAAAAATGAGATTGCTGCCCAATATTTTAAACTGTATACAAGCACACCCATCCTAATGCCACAGTCCAAGGGATGATTAGATCATTCATTTGAAATGGCCATGAGCCACGGTTGAAGCTCGAGACACTGAGCTTAGAAAAACAACCAACTCCCCCATACCAAAATGTATTAGGCCTCCATGCTAAATATCATTTTAGACTGGACACTAAACTCAAATTCAAAGTAATAGATCACCATTGAAGGTGCAGCATTCAGCTGCCTAATAGCAGTCGCAAAATGGATAACTCCTATATCAAAAATTTCCCACACCACTATAATGCTGACACTGCGGTCTTGGAGGCAACTAAAGATGCTCCCAGTGATCGCTCCCACACCTTTTCCATTACAATCCTTTAGAGTAAACCCACAAATTACCCCTGGACTAAACTTGCCTTTTCCCCCTGGAAATCTGCAGGGATTCTCAGAATATGCCAGCTGGTACTAAGTTCTACAGGAAGAATACAATCTATCATACCAAAGTTCTGTTTGCCAACTGTGCATATATTCTCTCATGCCTTGTCTCCATTCAAAATACTCTGCCAATCCGTCAAGCTTCAAATCCATTCTGTATCCCATCTTTACAAGCAACTTCTATGGGAGACTCTGCCCTCCCCACTCTTCTTCACTTAGGCTTAGGAAAAAGACTTACAACAATCCATAGACCCACAATGTTGGATGGATATATTCAAATACTCTCTTGCATGCTCCAGCACTACTGATGCACAAACTGTTGAGTATGGTACCACTGCCCAGAAACACTCCATAAGATGTACCCTACTATGATCAGTTCTTGCTGTCACTGTAGGGTGGACTGGGGCTATCTATACCACATATGGTGGGAATTCCGGAGATTGAGAGGGGTTTTGGACCTTGGTGATAAAACTGTCAGGGGGGGGGGATCTTGCAGGAACCGGTCCCGGAAGACCCAATGTTTTGGCAAATAGACTGGTCCTCTCTACCTACAAGAACTCCATTTGTGATACTTGATCTCTGCTGCTAAGGCCACAATTCCCACCCTCTGGCATTCACAACCAACTCCCAAAGTACAAATATGGTTCCAATATATTACATTTTCCTGGCAACGGATGAGATATATGAGAATATGAGCAAGAGAAGAATTACGAAAAATTGTGAGACACCTGGTTCCTCTTTAAGACCACAAATGTATACCAGTCTATTATTGCCTTCTCCTCATTCCTGCCCTCCCCCCCCAAAAAAAAGCCAAATGGTTTGAGGAGTTTGATAGTTGCTTGGAGTTAGATAGTTGCTTGGAGTTACTTTGTTATTTTGACCATAGCGCTTAAGACTCTTTGGGCCTCATTCACTAAACGCGATTTTTTTATGCGATTTTGAATCACGGGGCATCGCTGCCCATCGCCGCGATTTTCCCGCGTTTTTTTTTTTTTGGGTTCCAAATTCACTAAAATGCGATTTCTTTCAAACACAGGCGATGTGCCGGGATGATTTTAGGGCTTA
>WWET01000059.1:994724-1006131 GCA_011038615.1 Limnodynastes dumerilii
GGCAAGGGGTAGATCAGCAGGGTCAGCAATGGTTATTGCCACCAGGTATTTTCTCGCAGCAGTTGTGGTCGCAAGCAGATATCTTTTGCTATTGTGCCTCTTATGTCCACCCCTGCAGGGCCAGCAGGAGGTTTTTCAATTTTGCAATTACCTGCAATGGTTAACGCTTCGGTAGTGCAGACGGCGGGGTGGAGCAGCAGTCGGTAGGGGCTGGGAGCGCACAAGCGGGTGATGTGATGGTTATGCCTGGCACTAACGTCTCTATTCTTCCAGGGCCTTCTGTCGATCAGGTTGCAGCAGCCCGGCAGCAGGTGGCAGCTGCCGATGAAATGCCGGGAACATCGGCGCAGACCCTTGCTCCAGGTGACGCTGCAGGAGCTGGTGAGTTAATGCCGGCTCTCGGCGCCCATCGTTCTCCTTCTTTGTCCGATGGCGTGTCTTCCATAGGCTCTAATGATTCCCAGCTCAAGCCAAGTAAGGTTATGAAGCTGCTTCGTAAAGCCTTAAGCGGCTGTGGCGCGGGCGGGGCGGAAAAATTACCGTTGATCCGGTGCAATGTCGGGTGGTGTATCAATCGTTCGAGGAGGCGTTGGAGATGGGGGAAAGGGGCCCTTATGGCCAAGCTAGACATTGAGTTGACTTTTAGGCTCCTCCCGCTGCATCCAGACTCATTTCAGTATATGGGTTTCAGGATGCAGCAAGGCTTTTTTGTGGATTGTTACCTCCCCATGGGTTGCTCCATCTCCTGCTCTCTCTTCGAAAAGTTCAGCACCTTTTTGCATTGGAGCGTCCAGGTGGGGTCGGGTCATCAGCATATTGCACACTATCTCGATTATTTTTTGTTTATTGGCCCAGCTGCGTCGGGGGAGTGTGCTGAGGCTCTGTTTTCGGCCAGGGCCCTTTTCCATCACTTTGGTGTGCCAGTGGCATCTGACAAAACGGAGGGTCCCAGTAACTGCCTGTCATATTTGGGTATAGAGATTGATTCGGTCACCGGTGTTTGTAGATTGCCAGCGGACAAAGTTCGCAGGCATAGGGATGAGCTTTCCGACATCCAGAAGTGACGGAAGGCCATTCTGAAAAAGGTGCAGTCCTTAATGGGGCTGCTTAACTTTGCTTGTAGGGTTATCCCTATGGGCAAGGTTTTTGCCGACGGCTGGAGAGAGCGATGGCTGGCGTGAGGCTGTCACATCATTTTGTGATAGTCTTGCTTGAGATTCGAGATGACATGGCAGTCTGGGTCACTTTTTTGGAGAATTTAAATGGTACTTGCATTTGGCAGATCCCAGTCGTGTCCAGCCAGGAGGTTCAGCTCTTCACGGACGCTGCTGGGTCAATTGGTTTGGGGCGTATTTTCAAGGGCCATGGTGCGCAGCACCATGGCCTGTGGAATGGAGTCAGATGGGACTCACGGTTAATTTGGTGGTCCTGGAGCTATTCCCCATTGTTGTCGCGGTGGAACTATGGTCGGCGGAGCTCCGAAATCGGAGCATTCTTTTCTGGTGCGACAACATGGGGGTGGTGCAGGCCATCAACAGACAGAGGGCTTCCTCTTCTCTGGCTATAAGATTGCTGCAAGTTCTTTTTTTGAAATGTTTGCAGTATAATATTAATTTAAGGGCCAAGCACGTGCTGGGCTTAGAAAATAAGATTGCTGATGCGCTTTCCCGGAGTGGGGCAGGTTCAGGGAGTTGGCTCCTCAGGCCGAGGTCACGGGTCTGTCATGCCCTTTGTATCTTTGGCAGATCGTGAATCCAGCCTAGAAGCCCTCGCAAATGCTTCCCTTGCCCCGGCGACTTTCAGGGCTTATAGCAGAGCTTGATCTGAGTGGATCCAATATATGGGCAAAAAGGAAAGCCGAGGTAAGTCAGGGCTTGATCTTATGCTGGGATAAATTTGGCAAGAGTTTGAGGTCAGTAGATCTAGGGCAAGTATGGGGGCATGTTTGGCAGAACCCTCACGAGGGGATCATCAGACACAAGCGGTAGGGCCCCTCTAGGTTACCACCTTCCAGCTTCTGGGGTGGCTTTGGTCATTTGGGTCGAGTGGTCTGCTGGAGGATCGGACGGGGGGCGCCAAGGTCAGATGGGATGACCTCTGTTTGTCTTATAAGGCATGGCTGAACCTCGCAACTGCTTTTGGGCCACCTAGTTCAAAAAGTGACGGAGCTTATCAGTCAGGTATAGGTCAATCAATTAATTCAATTCGGTCCAATTAAATAAACGCTTGTTCCCTTTTTAAACCCAGCTATATGTGTCGGTCTCGTTATTTCATTAAGGTGCGCCTGGCTGCCTGGTGTGCGATTGGGCCCTATGCCGTTTGCTGTTTATATAAATATGCATTAGGTATATAGGCTAAAGGTGTCCTGTGGTGTCTGGGCACCAAGATGTTAGCAGCAAATCATTTAAGTCCTGTAAAAATTCCTGGGAAATTTGGAAGCCAAAACACCACCTTAAACTCATCAACATTTTCATCAAACCCTTCCTGATTAATTTCTGATATTTATGATAATACTCATTATCCTGCTGCAAGAGGCCACTGCCATATATATAACAGAATACTATTGACATAATGAGGTACACCCGTTCAGTAACAACATTCAGGTAGGTGGCACATGTCAAGGAATCACCATAAATGCCAGGTTTTCCATTAGAACATTTCCTTACAGTGTCTGCCTGTTTGCCTTCTCAGCATAGTGCATCCTTCACCTGTCAGTGGTTTTAACATTTTGCCTGATTGATGTATGCATTTTTCTAGTCACTTACCCACCATAAAGGGCAATGTGGAAATGATGCACCTCTCCAAACAACTGGAGTCTCTGGATAATATTCTTGGTTACGTCTACATGACAGCTTATTTTGCTTAAGGCACCACACATTCAATTCTAAACATCAAATAATTTATTTATCAGTTTAAACTTCAAGCTGCTTTATTACAGAGAACTTAGCATTATTTTTTTTTTTACAAAAAAATGTAATTAATTTAATGTTTAATGATTTTATTATTCAATTTAATGATTGTTTTCCTTATCTTGACAAGTAGAACATTAATCTAATTGCTAACAGGTCATTACAGCAGATGGGGAGACACTAGAAGCATTCTGTCTTGATGGAATATATCCTTCCCCTTTTCATCATTTACACATCTGTGCTAACATTCATGCCCCTGTATTATGAGGTCTAACATGCATGCCCCTGTATTATGAGGTCTAACATGCATGCCCCTGTATTATGAGGTCTAACATGCATGCCCCTGTATTATGAGGTCTAACATGCATGCCCCTGTATTATGAGGTCTAACATGCATGCCCCTGTATTATGAGGTCTAACATGCATGCCCCTGTATTATGAGGTCTAACATGCATGCCCCTGTATTATGAGGTCTAACATGCATGCCCCTGTATTATGAGGTCTAACATGCATGCCCCTGTATTATGAGGTCTAACATGCATGCCCCTGTATTATGAGGTCTAACATGCATGCCCCTGTATTATGAGGTCTAACATGCATGCCCCTGTATTATGAGGTCTAACATGCATGCCCCTGTATTATGAGGTCTAACATGCATGCCCCTGTATTATGAGGTCTAACATGCATGCCCCTGTATTATGAGGTCTAACATGCATGCCCCTGTATTATGAGGTCTAACATGCATGCCCCTGTATTATGAGGTCTAACATGCATGCCCCTGTATTATGAGGTCTAACATGCATGCCCCTGTATTATGAGGTCTAACATGCATGCCCCTGTATTATGAGGTCTAACATGCATGCCCCTGTATTATGAGGTCTAACATGCATGCCCCTGTATTATGAGGTCTAACATGCATGCCCCTGTATTATGAGGTCTAACATGCATGCCCCTGTATTATGAGGTCTAACATGCATGCCCCTGTATTATGAGGTCTAACATGCATGCCCCTGTATTATGAGGTCTAACATGCATGCCCCTGTATTATGAGGTCTAACATGCATGCCCCTGTATTATGAGGTCTAACATGCATGCCCCTGTATTATGAGGTCTAACATGCATGCCCCTGTATTATGAGGTCTAACATGCATGCCCCTGTATTATGAGGTCTAACATGCATGCCCCTGTATTATGAGGTCTAACATGCATGCCCCTGTATTATGAGGTCTAACATGCATGCCCCTGTATTATGAGGTCTAACATGCATGCCCCTGTATTATGAGGTCTAACATGCATGCCCCTGTATTATGAGGTCTAACATGCATGCCCCTGTATTATGAGGTCTAACATGCATGCCCCTGTATTATGAGGTCTAACATGCATGCCCCTGTATTATGAGGTCTAACATGCATGCCCCTGTATTATGAGGTCTAACATGCATGCCCCTGTATTATGAGGTCTAACATGCATGCCCCTGTATTATGAGGTCTAACATGCATGCCCCTGTATTATGAGGTCTAACATGCATGCCCCTGTATTATGAGGTCTAACATGCATGCCCCTGTATTATGAGGTCTAACATGCATGCCCCTGTATTATGAGGTCTAACATGCATGCCCCTGTATTATGAGGTCTAACATGCATGCCCCTGTATTATGAGGTCTAACATGCATGCCCCTGTATTATGAGGTCTAACATGCATGCCCCTGTATTATGAGGTCTAACATGCATGCCCCTGTATTATGAGGTCTAACATGCATGCCCCTGTATTATGAGGTCTAACATGCATGCCCCTGTATTATGAGGTCTAACATGCATGCCCCTGTATTATGAGGTCTAACATGCATGCCCCTGTATTATGAGGTCTAACATGCATGCCCCTGTATTATGAGGTCTAACATGCATGCCCCTGTATTATGAGGTCTAACATGCATGCCCCTGTATTATGAGGTCTAACATGCATGCCCCTGTATTATGAGGTCTAACATGCATGCCCCTGTATTATGAGGTCTAACATGCATGCCCCTGTATTATGAGGTCTAACATGCATGCCCCTGTATTATGAGGTCTAACATGCATGCCCCTGTATTATGAGGTCTAACATGCATGCCCCTGTATTATGAGGTCTAACATGCATGCCCCTGTATTATGAGGTCTAACATGCATGCCCCTGTATTATGAGGTCTAACATGCATGCCCCTGTATTATGAGGTCTAACATGCATGCCCCTGTATTATGAGGTCTAACATGCATGCCCCTGTATTATGAGGTCTAACATGCATGCCCCTGTATTATGAGGTCTAACATGCATGCCCCTGTATTATGAGGTCTAACATGCATGCCCCTGTATTATGAGGTCTAACATGCATGCCCCTGTATTATGAGGTCTAACATGCATGCCCCTGTATTATGAGGTCTAACATGCATGCCCCTGTATTATGAGGTCTAACATGCATGCCCCTGTATTATGAGGTCTAACATGCATGCCCCTGTATTATGAGGTCTAACATGCATGCCCCTGTATTATGAGGTCTAACATGCATGCCCCTGTATTATGAGGTCTAACATGCATGCCCCTGTATTATGAGGTCTAACATGCATGCCCCTGTATTATGAGGTCTAACATGCATGCCCCTGTATTATGAGGTCTAACATGCATGCCCCTGTATTATGAGGTCTAACATGCATGCCCCTGTATTATGAGGTCTAACATGCATGCCCCTGTATTATGAGGTCTAACATGCATGCCCCTGTATTATGAGGTCTAACATGCATGCCCCTGTATTATGAGGTCTAACATGCATGCCCCTGTATTATGAGGTCTAACATGCATGCCCCTGTATTATGAGGTCTAACATGCATGCCCCTGTATTATGAGGTCTAACATGCATGCCCCTGTATTATGAGGTCTAACATGCATGCCCCTGTATTATGAGGTCTAACATGCATGCCCCTGTATTATGAGGTCTAACATGCATGCCCCTGTATTATGAGGTCTAACATGCATGCCCCTGTATTATGAGGTCTAACATGCATGCCCCTGTATTATGAGGTCTAACATGCATGCCCCTGTATTATGAGGTCTAACATGCATGCCCCTGTATTATGAGGTCTAACATGCATGCCCCTGTATTATGAGGTCTAACATGCATGCCCCTGTATTATGAGGTCTAACATGCATGCCCCTGTATTATGAGGTCTAACATGCATGCCCCTGTATTATGAGGTCTAACATGCATGCCCCTGTATTATGGTAGTCTTCAACCATGCAATCTGATTGGAACACATTGCCACCCATCCAGACATAAGAAGAATGGTTTATAATAGAGGGCCTGAAATGCGAAGAAAGTGGTTAGAGGTGCTAATAATGGATATAATGGCCCTTTGAATGCAGATCCTTACACATACTACATATTTTTGAATTTTTTGCATTTTGCATTAAAGTTTTCCTTATTAAAATATTATTTTTAGTTAAAAATCAACAAAACAAATACACGTGTGTGTGTGTGTGTGTGCATGTGTGTTTGTGTATTTATGTGTTCAAATAATTTAATATGAGAGGGTCCTTAGAATTTTCTCTTCATAATTCTACAGTTCAGATATGTAAATATCTCTTAGAAAGTTTCCTTTAAAGATTCCTTTTAGCCTAAGTTATAGTTTGTCAACCGGCAATAGCTGCCATATATTACCCTGAACACTTCTATGCTCAACAGCTGTGTCTTTATCATCTTCCTGTTCTCATTTGATTCTGAGAACCTGTGGAGGCAGCGCAAATGTATTCATGAGTTTCTTATCTTTGCAGTTAAAACAAATATGTTTCCTGTGTCATATATTTCTAGCTGTGGCCTAAAAAATATGGAACAGACTGGTGTGATTCTCTAGGGTAGAAAGTTATTCTCAGACTGAAGAATAATTTATAAGATTTGGCAATGAGGAGTCCAAAGTCTTTTTCAATCATTGTCAACCTATACAGTCATAACTTGAGGATATATATCAAGTTTTTTGTTAGTATATAAAAATGTAAGGGCTAAATCTATATTTGTTTATGACACATGATATGTATATCATATTTTTAATTTACATAGCACTTTTCTTTAACTATAAAACATAGTTTATTATAATTTCTTGAAGTAGTAGATGTAGTCAACACAAAGTAGTAACTGTCCTGATGTCATTGTTATATTAGTATACAATTATATATTCATGTTATAAGGCCCACCTTATAAAATATCCTATCTATCTATCTATCTATCTATCTATCTATCTATCTATCTATCTATCTATCTATCTATCTATCTATCTATCTATCTATCTATCTATCTATCTATCTAAACAAACACAGAAAAACTGAGCAGGTGCTGTAAGGTAAGGGGAGTTTATACAAATACAAAAGGGAGACCCCAGCACTCTTGCACTTACCCAGCAACTAATCATAACTTTCTATCTTTAAAATAAAAGTCAGAGAATTAGTTACATATATCTGCAGATATATGATAAGCTCACCCCCGGCAGAGGTCCCCAAGTCTCCAAAACAGCCACTCTGAAACAGCACCCCCTGTCAGCTGCTATCCCAAACACGCTTTAAAACAAATCTATCTATCTATCTATCTATCTATCTATCTATCTATCTATCTATCTATCTATCTACTTCATTTCTTATAGGGCACACTGATTATGTGACCCATAATAAAGTCATTTTTTATCCTTATTTGTGCCCAAATTTTCCCTATAAGAGGCCATTATACATCACACATTGTATCAAGGGGAAATTGCCTTTTTTACAGGTAATACAAAGATATGTAACCAGGTAGATACAACAGAATGGGTGAACAAAATGACCGACGATCTTAGTGAACTAGAGGAATAGTCAAAGTGTGACAAATGTCACACAAATGCCAAATATGCTAAATTATACTCCTGGGACTCAAAAACCCACAAGCTCAATATAGCATTAACAGCACTAGATTAGAAACTGCTGAGGTGAAAGAGATATATTTCATGTAACTTAAAGGTCGCTAAGCAATATAACAAAGCAATGAGAAGGACAAGTGAGATGCTTGGTTGCATAGAGAGAGGAATGCTGGATGCCATATCTCCTGACAGACTTAAGTACAATAAAGTCAGTGCAAAGAAGAGCAACTACAATAGTGTATGGCATGAATGACAAAACTAACAAAGAATGACAAAAGGAATTAAACATGTATAGTTTGGAGCAGAGAAGGGAGATAAGGGATATTATGCCTGCTTTCTAATATATCTTTGTGGAAGATAGGTCATGCCAATCTAACCTAATTAGCTTCTATGAGACAGTTAGTTCGTACTTAGACCGGGGTAGTGCAGTGGTTGTGGTCTACTTAGATTTCCTCCCCCCTGATAACAGCTATTAGGAGGGGAGGAAAAGGGGGAATATGGGGAGATCGATGGAATTACTATAATAACACCAGCCTGAGATGATGTTATTTTTACAATGGGAGCGAAGAATAAAACTCTGCTCCAGCATTTAGTTAATGCAATGAAGTGCCTGTCCACACTGAAAAGAATGGGTGAAACAAGGTGAAACGATGTTTACATGGATCACCATGGAAACTGCAGTTTTCCATGGCTAGCCATGTTTTTGCTAATAGATTTAACTTCATTTTCATGCAATAATGCCCGTTTTCACATGAAAGTTGTAAATAGAACCCAAAGAAATAACAGCACAAGCTGTAAATGTAGTGTGTTTAGTATGTGGGACATGTTTTGCAAAGGTCAGATATAGATTGCTGATACAGAAGTGTGATGATGTGGAGTTGTAAAGCACTAATGGTTCTAAGTTACGTTTTTACATTTTTCTGTAATCGAAGCTGCACCAGGTTCACTTATCTTCTCAGTGATTGCGGCAGCTTAATTCACAGAATTTATTAATACCAGGGTTGCTGAAATTTAGGCAGTTCTCCTGGTATCCCAGGAGAGCCGGGAAAGCTCCTGCAAGCCCTGACCAGCTGTCAATTACAATTGATAATTGGTACAATTGTACCTTTTTTGCTTGCAGTTCCGTGCGTATTTTTAGGATTGAGTAATTGCGCATGCGTAGTAACTTTATTTACTCTGTTTACATTGAATTTATGCACGGAAGTCCATTAGGCACGTACTTGGGAATCGCACTTGGGGACATACGTGCGAAGGGGCGTGGTTGAAATCCGTACAAAGTTACGTGAAAGTGGGTGGGGGGGCATTTAAATGACCATTTGAGGGCGAGGTTAGTTAAATACCTAGGCACGTAACTATTATACGCACGGAAATGAACACATAAAGTTAGGGTTGCCCTATGGAGGCAGAAGTCACCAACAACACGGCCGTGTGAAAGGAGTGTCATGGGTGTTGCCTTGCTACGTGCATGCATATAATTGCGTACTTTTATATAACGGATCTGTGAATACGGCCAGTTACTAGGGATGGGCGGAGATTGATGATGTCATCAAGCCCCGTCCATCCCATGTAACACTAGAGATTACATGAATGACTGAGAGGGGACGGAGCTTAATGATGCAATTTGCATAAATCACATCATTAAGCCCCACCCCCTGCAGTAATTGGCAGTAGTCAGCAAACCTGATTAATACTCACCCCTCCGATGAGGTCACATGATGGCCTGCAAGCTTTTTGCAGACATCGCAGGATCTCTTTTTAGGAATGAAGGGCCTGATCCAGACCTACACATGAGAGCAGAGCGTATTACCGCTGCAGCTTAAAAACTTTCACTCCCACGACACTCCACTTACCTTCCTTTCATGACGCCCGCCGAACCCTACCCTAACTTTTCCATGTGTTCGTACGTATTTTAGTAGCGACGCGCTGTTCGTAGCGGCCTAAGCACGCCCATACTGTACAATTTAAATGGCTCCCCCGCCTACATTCCTTAACTCCAGCGTCCGTACTAACTTTGTACTTTAAACACACCCCATCGTCTGAAAATACGCAAACAATACGGACACCAGAATCGCCGCTACGAAAAGGTGTTTGGTACGACCGGAAGTTGTCACTATGCACATGCGCAGTGCATTTTTTCTGCCATTTTTACGCTTACAATCAGCGTTAGCTCGCATGTGAGCGTAGGTCTGGATCAGGCCCATGGATACCATCTCCTTCAATGGAGCATCATTGCAACTCTTTCAGGATTTGACTGCATCCACCTTGCAGAAACGCAGAGACTTATTACCAGTTACAAGAATACTCCGCCAACATAATTATAGCTACCGGTGGGGTTTCCCCTTTTAACTCCAGATTCCAATAGAAGACAATATTCATATCATTAAATCTGTGGATCAAGGTCAGGCACTTCTGGAAAGATTTCACCTTATAACTACACCATCAACTCTTACAACCACATCCTCCTCGGAGAAACACTGGGCATGCACAGGGTCTTCGGGCATGATCCAGAGGTACGCCCGCCGTCGCTAGGATACGCTGTGATTTAGTAAGCACAGCGCATCGGCGTAGCTCTGGATCAGGCCCTTCATGTCAGGACCAGTCAGGTAAATTTTAACTCTTCTCACAGAGTAGAGTGTCAAACTCGGCTCCAAGGATAAATAAATATAACAAAGCGCCGGTCTGCTCGAAAAGAATGGGCCAACGAGTAGAAGCGATATTTACATGGATCACCATGGAAACTGCAGTTTTCCATGGCGATTTATGGTTTGTAAATATGATTAACTTCATTTTCCTGGGATAATTCCACAAGTTACAGTCATTTCAGGTTGATATAAACTTTTATCGACTGGATTAACAGTTGGAAACTCCAGCAGACCCAATATCCCCACATCAGAATGATATCAGATATCGTAATGATCTTAGACTCTACGTAAGTGGTTCCCAAACTGTGCCAAACAGGGAGCTGGGGCGCTTTCACTGGGGTGCCGTGGAATGTATAGATTTTCTATTCTATTCTATTCTATTTTTGTCTCAGGGGTGCCTTGAAAAAATAAGGATGCCTCGAACTGAGAAAGTTTGGGAACCTCTGCCCTACGGGGAAGGGGGCTTGGTTAAGCCCTTATGTACAATCCAGAATGGAGATGCATTGAGAATACTTAAGGTAGGGTCCTGGTTGTAGATCCACCATCCGCACGTTAGAGAGCAGGGGCAGTGCCCTACTCTCCTGCATAAGGGGATTTGGATCACATATTCCGTGCGATAGCCTCCACAGCAGAGTCTAGTGTACAGAAATAACTCTTAACTCTGTATACTAAGGTTTGTAGGTTTATTAAGAACATATATGTTGCTATTTCTAGAGCTGGCATGTGTTTGTAGCTTTATCTAAATGCAGTTAGCAATATTCTTTAGCTATATTCACATCAGTGTGTAATAAATGGTAATCCTGTACCACCAGATGGTCTACTTTTATTTCTACTCAATTATAGTGAAAAATGTGCTTCTTTACATTTGTACCATATGTATTTACATTTTCTGTAGCTTTTTATACAGCTTTTAGGAAAACTAAAATCTTTACAAAGCAGCACACA
>WWET01000059.1:1014606-1028460 GCA_011038615.1 Limnodynastes dumerilii
GTCTCTCCATCCCCCCCCCTCCTCTCTCCCACCTTCTACCTCCCCACCCATCCTACTCACCCACTACCCTTTCCCACTCTTCCATCAGGCTCCACTTCCCATACCCACCCTCACCCCACAACCACATCTCACCCCCTCCCTTGTGCCTCACCGCGATTTTGCAACCCCTCCAATCTAATCCACATCACTCCTGTTCCCTCTCTGCCATTCTCCTGCACTCTGTGGAATGCCAGATCCATCTGCAACAAACTCCCTGCCATCCATGACCTCTTAATTTATAACTCCTGCAACCTTCTTGCCATTACTGAAACTGGCTCTCAACCTTTGATTCTACATCCCCTGCCACCCTCTCCTATGACGGTCTCTCGTTCTCCCACAGCCCTAGGCCTTACAATGCCCTGGTGGTGGTGTGGACATTCTCCTCTATCCTTACTGCACATTTAGTGTCATGCCCCCTGAGCCCTCTCTCGCTTTCACCTCCTTTGAGTTCCACTGCATCCGCCTCTACCACCCCATCCATCTCCACATTGCTGTTGTCTACCGCCCCTGGACCCACATCAAAATTCATTGATAACTTTAGAGCCTGGCTCACTAACTTTTTGTCTTCTGACCTCCCCTCCCTTATCCTAGGTGACTTCAACACATGCCCTCTCTTCCACCCGTGATGCTGCCTGCCCTCCCTCCTCTGTCTCCGTTCATTGCACAAACCCAAAATCCTGGCATTCCTCGCTCACTCGGTTCCTAAAGAAATGCTCCCATACTGCAGAGCACCTCTGGAGAAAGTCCAGTTTCCTTGCAGACTTTTTCCACTTCAAGTTCATACTCACCTCTTTTAGCTCTGCCCTAGCCCTTGCCAAGCAATCCTTCTTTAAGTCTCTCATCCTCTCCCAATAGTCTAACCCCTGCCACCTCTTTGCCACATTCAACTTTTTTCTCTCCCCCTCCTCCCCTCCCTCTCTCCATTTTTGCCTCTGACCTTGCCACCTTCTTCACTTTAAAGATTGACTCAATCGGGAGATCCATCTCCTTTATCATCCCCTCTCCTCCATCTCAGTCTCCACCCTCTCATCCCTCCCTAGCCACCCATCAATGTTTACCTTCCTCCCTACCTCAGTTGAAGAAATCCACTCACTTCTTTTGTCATCTCCTCCATCAACATGCCCGCTTGATCCCACCCCCTATAATTTTCTCAAGTTTCTCCCTCTCCCCACCTGCTCTCCCATCCTCATCCTGCTGGATCTATTGTCAACCTGTTCTACACCCTTCACTCCCTACGGCTCTCTGGCACTGTCCACTCCTGGTTCTCCACCTATTTCTCAGACAGCTTCTTCTTTGCCACAACCCCTATCTCCTCCTCCTCCTCTACCACTCCTCTTCCGGTTGCCGTGCCCCAGGGCTCAGTTCTTGGCCCACTTCTGTTCTCACTCTACACCTCCTCTCTGGGTGACCTTATCAGCTCCTTTGGCTTTCACTACCACCTCTATGTTGATGACACTCAAATCTATCTTTCCTTCCCTCACCTCTCCCCTGAACTTCTGTCAAAAGTGTCAGACTGCCTCTTGGCCATCTCCTCATGGATGTCCTAATATTTTCTCAAGCTTAACGTGGTCAAAACTGAACTTGTAGTCTTCCCTCCTTCACATATCCCCTCTACCCCTACTATCTCTATTTCTATTGGCAACTCTTCTATTGGATTACCTCTCACTCCCACATCCAAGAGTTCTCCCGGGCCACCCCTCTCCAATGGAACAATCTACCACATCCTATCAGGCAATCCAGCACCCTCCAATACTTCAAACGCTCCCTCAAAACCTACTTCATCAGGCTAGCCTAACCTTCCACCACCTAAGCTTACCTGCCCTCCCCATCTTAGCATGTTAGCTCTTATGAGCAGGGGCCTCCTCCCTCCTGTCATCATCCCTCTTCCATGTCTTCGTTAATTCCCACTTTTTCTTTCTACTGTTTAGCTCCCTCCTTATTCAGCTGCTCCTACACACATCTTTATTTTACTTACATATTGTTCCACTATTTTTGTACTGTATTTTATTTTTGCATTGTACTTGTACTGTATTCCTTAGTCTATGTTTTTAGAATGGGGAATGCTGGAGAGACATGATGGGGAAAACCGGGAGCTGGAAAAACATGATGGGGAATACTGGGAGCTGGAATTACATGATGGGCAATACTAGGAAGCTGGAGTGACATGAATGGGATACTTTTGTGTGTGTGTGTGTATATAGATAGATAGATAGATAGATAGATAGAGTGTGTGTGTGTATATATATAGATAGATAGATAGATAGATAGATAGATAGATAGATAGATAGATAGATAGATAGATAGATAGATAGATATAGATCAATCACTTTCACTCCGTCGGACTGCCTTCAGCCATTGCATAATATGTAACTACTTTGTGGATTATATTTCTCTTACTTAACAAGTCTCCAAAGTGCTTTCATCACCCCTGGATTGAGGACAGCACCAGGAGCAATATCGGTGGACAATACAGGATTGTTTACTGTCTGATTGTTATATATATAACAGGCTTGCCATATATATATATATATATATACGACAGAGGGAGAGACAATGGGAGAGAGAACGAGAGAAAGAGAACAAGAGAGAGAGAGAGAGAACGAGAGAGAGAGAACAAGAGAGTAAGAGAGAGAGAACGAGAGAGAGAGAACAGGAGAGTGAGAGATAGAGAACAGGAGAACAAGAGAGAGAGAATGAGAGAGAGAGAGAGAGAGAGAGAGAGAGAGAGAGAGAGAGAAAGAAAGAGAGAGATAGAATGAGTGAGAGAGAACGAGAGAGAGAACGATAAGCCTGCATAAAATTTTTGGGGGATTCATCTGTGGTTGCATGTTAGGCTGTTAAATCCTGACCATTCCATAATTAAATATATAATTAAAATCAATTATCTATAAATTAAATTTAATATAAAATCTTTCATATAAATATATCTCTGGTGACAGTTAAATTACTAGCTAATTAAATATTATTAATGAACAGATTTAACTGTAAGTCACTCATAATTAATGTTCCAAAAACCTTTTACAGCTAAGCTGCACAAAATCTTATCTCAAAGTAGTATTATTTAATTGAAAATTACGTCTATAGCTAGTTCTGTTATGTTTCCTTACTAAAATGTTTACAGATTGTAAGATATTGAAGCATATTGCTAATAAAATGTGTTTAATGCATGTACATAAAATAGTTTTATATCAGTATGAAATCTATCTACCTGTCTGTCTCTATCTATCTATCTATCTATCTATCTATCTATCTATCTATCTATCTATCTATCATCTATCTATCTATCTATCTATCTATCTATCTATCTATCTTTTAGGCTTTTAGACCAGCACTCTTTGCCAAGGCACGCACATAGGCAACAGAATAACCATATGCACAGCCTGCTTGCAGGCAATCGTATATAAAGATCCACAAATAAGGCACAGTTGTATGCAAAAAATTAATTCTTCACCAAGTCATTGTATTCCATGATGTGTTTCAGATTACCATTATACCCATGGAGAAAAATACAAAGTGTACTTATTTCCAGACACTTGTCTGTATCCTGAACTAAGAACGATATACAATTTCTTAATGCAGCAGTGGTTCAATACTACACATGCCCAGAACCCTGAGATATGCATGAGAGCACTGAATATATTGATATTGTTTTGGTACTTCCAGCAGTACTGTACATAGGGCGTGACAGACCTACAGTACAATAAGGGCTGGGTAGAGGAAGAGTTATGGACATGTAAATGTCCTTAATTCTATACATGCGTGGAGGAGAGTCCTATCCAATCACTTAGGAGCGGGAAAACGTATGGAACCCCTCTATACATTCGCAACCCGCTATTAGTTTAGGATCCAGTTCACTGTTGTTTATATGTGTGCCGCAACAAAAGTCCCTAAAGCGGGAGAGATCAGTAAAGACTCAGGAGACTTACCCTGAACACCTCACATTCGAAATGCGTTGGTGGTAATACTTATAGGTGGTGGTTGAGCTCCAGACAAGGAAGCAATTCAGTGGTGGCACACATCTCGGGTTTGACATCTCAGTGCACCAGACCTCTTCTTTAGTCCAGCACGGGTCCCCCCTCCCATAGGGGGTTATATCAACTTTTTACTTTTTGCTGTATGATGACTAATGTTTTGATTTTAATAAATAGTTTACTGTTTTCACACAACTGGAGCATTTTTTTTTCCCTATCTTTTGTTTACCCAATTTCCATTGATTGGAGGGGAAGATACGGCTAGAAGATCACTCTTTTGGATATTTACATCATTGTTGGTGCATGAGCATATCATAAGAAGCAGAGGATCAGAAGATTTATGCATACAACAAACTTTTATTGAAGAAAACTTGTTTGGCATCACATATATCTTTGGATCTTCTTTTTGAACACAAGGGTCCGTAGTCAAAGATTTGTTTTCACGTGGAGTTCCGTGTGTATTTTTAGGATCGGATGAACTGCGCATGCATAGTAACTTTATTTACGCTGTTTACGTTGAATTTACACACGGAAGTCCATTAGGCACGTACTAACGAATCGCACTTGGGAATATACGTGCGGAGGGGTGTGGTTGAAATCAGAACGTTCAAAGTTACGTGAGACAGGGCGGGGGATGCATTAAATGGGCATTTGAGGGCGCGGTTAGATAGATACGTTCCATGAAGTACGCTCATAACTACACACATAGACATACCTGTCAGTGTGAGGGGGGTGTCATGGGTGTTGCCTTGCTATGTGAGTATGTATAATTGCGTACTTTTTAAAAACGGATCTCTAAATACGGTTCAAGAACATGATTTCAACACATCAGAACAGTGAGCACTTACTTTTTTCATTCACGTTTATTTATTTGATCAAAATTATATTCCACATTGTTAAATTGCCATTTTCTTTTTATGTATATTTTTTTCCCTGTATATATTTTGTTTGCTGTCACTTTGATTTGTGATTTAATCTTTTTGTTTCACCTTAGCATCCACTATAAGACACATTTTTTAAATCGGTATACATTTTTACTTACATTGGGCCTGATCCAGAACAATGCTTCGGAGCGAATTTACGCATGGCAGAGACATAAAATCGCTGTTTTGTACACACTGCGCACGCGCACCATAGAAAAAATACGCACATTAACGTAGCGTAAATGTGAACGTATGGGCCATTCACGTATGTGTCACGTAAATACTTACGTGTTGGCGTGCCAATTTTACGTTACAACAAAATACGTCTGAAATACTTGAAGTAGGCGGGGGGTTGTATTTAAAGTGTACAGTATGGGCGTGCTTAGCTGCGTAAATTCGTCTAGCCCATACGTACATGTGCGTATAACAGCGGTTATGTTGGAAAAAGTTAAGGTAGGGTTTGGAAAGCGTATCTTTACAAAATACATCCGTGCAAGGGGTGTGCCAAGGGGAGTGTAACAAATTTACGCGCACGAAAATACGCTACGCAAATAAACGTACGGCAAACGTACATTCTGGATCTACCCCATTGTGGTTTTTGTGGGAGTTGTATTAGTAGACTTCTGATCTTGTGTTGCACCATCACATAGTGTACACTATCTATCTAAAGAGTCAGGAGAAATCTGCACACCATCACAAAGGTCCAGATCCATACCCTGACATGCGCAAAGTAGATGGGAGGAGCCATTTAAATTTTACAGTGTGGGTATGGTTAATATCCTCTGTACGTACATGTGTTCCGTACAAGCACCGATCGACACAGAATTATGGCCACTGATCTTAGCTAAAGTCCATATGTGAGAGGGGAATGATATGGGAGTGCACTACCCCTTTACTTGTGGACTTTCAGACCTATCTTGCATACAGAAAACACGCAAAGGTCTGGATCAGGCCCAAAATCGTTAAAATGTGCCTTTGAATAGGATGGGTTAAACCCAGAGGCGAGCACATTGCATTGGAGTGGCAACTGCTTACACAGCACAAGAATCCTAGACCATGGAGTGGTGAGGTCTCCATGCTTGACTTCATGGTTTGAATTATAAAAGAATATTTATTATATTTATGATATGGGCAGGGACAGAAGAAGAATGACTTAACTGAATTGGGTAGATTGTGTGTTTAACATATAAAACAATAATTTCTGGTTCCAGAAGATCACTTATATATGATATATCTAGTGAAATCTCTAAATATCACATGTCATGTAATCTTGTAGAAACAGTTAACTAACAAACTTTACAAACGTTAACACATAAGTAACTAAAAAAGCACTAGTCACTTGTTTGAAGCAAGTGAAGCTAATGGCAATATCTGACTGGAATAGAAGCAGGGCAAGAAACAAAAGTACTTTTAAAATGCTGTTACTGTAGTCACTCACCACTTCAGGAGATGAAGTATTTGCTGGCTCCAACCACTAGGATGTAGGGAGAAATTGCAGAATTGTGGATAGATGATAATTAGCTGGCAGGTCACCACAGATGTATTGTCCACTATGTGGGCTTGAAGATAAAACTCCTTCCCTGGCAGCCCAATGTGGCAAGGCCGGCTCCAGGTGTGTGATTTGTGCTCTGCTGCTAATGAGTGTCCCGCTTGGGTTTTCCTCTATTCCAGCTAACGTTAAAAGATCTCAACTGGGATCTACAACTTCTTTCTTTAAAAAAACATGGTTCATGGTTCCCTCTCTGAAACTCCTGAGCTTCCTGCTACTCCTGCTATTTAGATTTATCCATTGATCCTCCAACAAGAACTTAAAAAAGCAGTCTGTGACTTTAAATCTGAAATCGCTTCACTGGGTCTACGCACAGGCACATTGGAATCCAAAACTGATGAACTCTGTCATTCGCAAACACAATTAGATAAAGAAGTGGCACTTCTTCGTACAGAAATTGCATCTATCAAAGATAAACAAGAAGACTTGGAAAACAGATCACGCATGAATAATGTCCGTGTCCGCAATATACCACAATCTATAAATGGGGCCTCTCTAGCAGATTATTTAGCTGGACTCTTTAATACCATTTACCCTGAAGTCTCTAACTCCAACTTGCTCCTGGATAGGGCCCATCGGACTTTAAGAGCCCGTATACTTTCAGATCAAAGACCCAGAGATGTCATTGTTAGATTTCACTATATCCGGATCAAAGAGAAAATTTTTCTGCTAACAAGAAACATGGAATCAGTTTCATATAATGGATCTTTACTCCAACTATTTCAAGATATGCCCCCCTCTACTCTTCAGAAACTACGTGCCCTTATCCCCATTACAAAGGTTCTTCGCCACCATAATTATAAATATAGATGGGGTTTTCTATTCCACCTTCCAGTTACAGCGGATAACTCTACCCATACCATCAAAACCCTAATTCAAGGCCAGGAACTCTTTGAACATCTACAAATTCTTCCAGAACCGTCCTCCGTTACTACTTCCTCATCCTCTCTTACACCTCCTCGACCCAAGCCATCCATAGCAGAATGGTCAACAGTGGTTCGAGCTTTTACACCCCCGACCTGAATGGATGTCAGATTGTTCTTCTCTATATTTTCCAACTACCAGAACAGGATGACTGTCTTGGAGACTCTTTATGGTTACACATTTTACCTCATTTGGTAATGCTTGTAACTCAATATTGTAGACTCAATATTCTTCACTCTATTCCTAGAGCCGCGACAATCAAGCAAGTAACTGTTGCCGTTACAGAACCGCTAGAAGTCTTTGATCTGCATTCTTTTGTTTCTTTTTTTAAATTGTTTAATACCTAAGGATTATTAGACTATGCATAACTTCAAGATTTGTTAATTGTTAAATGTTTCTGACTTAATTAATACCTTTCTATATGCCTTATGAATATTGCTAGTGACGAATACTTACTATTTGTAATTATATTAGCACAGTTGATTGATATATTTATGATTTCTTAGCTGTCTGATAGATGGCAACAGCTGACATAATCATTTTTATTGCCCTCTGGGTTAGTACCTATATAAATAATAATATTATATTTCTGCTGACTATTGATTATTCTGATTTTAAGAGCAAGGTATACTTAGGACCTGGTAGTTATGCCGTATACCATTAAAATTCTTCATTTCTAATCACAGTTTTATATCTTATTAGGCTCATATACTAGCTATACTTTAGATTTTTGTCTAATAGAAATATCATTACCCAATTGGGTCTTCATATTACAGTATTTTTTACTATACATTACACTTCCTTTGGGGAGGGTTGACAATAGTTTCATCCATCATAAATATTGTTCCAAGATATGCTGGATGTCTTCAACTTAAATAATACTTTTCTTTATACCTCACAAATATTTTCATTGCAGAGTACTTACTATTTAACGTTATATTATTATTGCAGGTTGTTGTACTTATGGTCTCTTAACAATCTAGTGGATGACAATAGACGATGTAGTTATTTTTATGATCATCTAGATTGGTACTGGTATAAATAGTGTTATTATATCTCTCTGACTAATAATTATTTTGATTACTCTGATTTAAGTGTGAAATACATTTAAAATCTGCTAGGAATTAGTTATATTGTTAAACTTATTTGTCTCTAGATACAGATTTATATCCTTTCATGCTTATATAATAGCCATGTTTATCAAACAAACTTTGAGATTATTGTGAGATATTTAAAATATAGATTCCTAAACTTGGAAAATGTGATACCACCCTCCCCCTCTTATCCCTTATAAAACTCTATCAAGATTTGAGTACACCTGTTAAGTTCTCTTTGGTTGGGGGATCCTATCGGAACCACCCCCTCCAACACACTTAGTTTTCCGTCCACCCCCCATTTACCCCTTGTTTCTGAAACACTTTTCTTCCCCATTTTTTCAAGGGGAAACAGTTAAATGAAGCTTTATAAGGGTTTTAACCTAATTAGGCTTTCTCTTCCTCTTATTCTTTCTTCTCTTATTTCCTTTTCTTTCTTTTTTTGGGGCCAATCTTCTTCCTCTAACATTTTTACTCTTTTCCTTTCCTCAACACTCAAGGTGGGACATCTTTTTTGTCATGTTTCATGCCTTAACTATTTTGTTATTACTTTAAGACAGTTCCTGAATCAAGCATCACAATCTCTTCTTTGAAATTCATCTCCAATTATATCAATGGTTTGAATGCCCCAAAAAAAGCATGCTCTGGTCCTGGAGGAGTTGCGGTGATCCTGTGTTGATGTTGTCTTTCTTCAAGAAACACATCTTACTGGCAATCACACTAAATTAAAGAGTAAGTGTTTCCCTCTTACCTTCTTTGCCTCTGTAGAAACGAAACAACGGCAAGTAGCTATTTTAATACAAAACTGTGTACCTTTCGTCGCCTCTTTGACATTTGCAGACCCAAACGGACGCTTTCTTTTAATTACTGGAAAAATACACTCCAAAACAATTACACTAGTGAACTTATACGCACTTACTCAATCTCCTGCCCCCTTTTTTTTTACTTCCCTTAATGTCTGCAGATATAATGCCCTTAGCCTGGATGGACCATGCGGCAGTATCATTCACATGTGACCTTATACATCGCCCTCCGAAATCCTCTAATTGGAGATTAGATGATTCAATTTAATGAACCCTAAATCTAGTTCTGAATTCTTACTTTGAATTTAATAATACTGAAGATGTACCTCCTAATATTATATGGGAAGCTCATAAAGCTACGATAAGGGATCACCTCATTAGAAGACAAGCAGGTTTTTGGAAGTAATCATCCCTCTCACTTTCCACTTTGGAATCACAGCTAACCTCTCTAACACTGGAAATGCAAACATCTCCATCCGAATACCATCCAAGCCCAGATTGCTGTTATTAAAGGCCAGCTTAACACATTACCCTCACATAGGACAGTCCACACCCTAATACGACTTAATTAGAAATTTTATGATAAATCTGATAAAGCAGGCCCCCTTCTAGTAAATAAACTATGGAAACAACAAGCCTCTAGACTAAATAATGAGCTAAAAAACTCACCAGACTCCCCTGCGATTTATAATCTTATTGACATGGCGAAAATATTTAGAGAATTTTATCATGATTTATATCATCTCCAAACCTCAGGTCCTAATCCCACTTCCCTGGACAGAGATGTTTACACATACTTATCCTCATTACACCTTCCATCTCTAACAGACAAACAGAGACTCCAGCTGGATCCTGCAATCACGGTTGATGAAACAATGGCCGCCATAAAATCCCTAAAAACCTCCTCAGCTCCAGGCCCTGACGGCCTAACCCAAATATTATAAAAATATGCACAAGCCCTTGCCCCTTTTATGACCCAATTCTTCAACTACATCCTTGACGGCTCTCTTTTTAATAAGGCGACCACTTAATTGTTATTGCTAAGCTAGGTAGAGACCAGACTTTGTGAAAATTATCGACCCATATCTTTGCTAACTGTGGATCTTCGTATCTTTGCAAAAATTCTGGCTCTTGATTGAACCTGATTTTACCTTCCCTTATTCATTTGGACCAATCACGCTTTATACTAGGTCAACAAGCATTGGATAAAACGCGATTGATATTATCCATATAATAAACTCCCAGAGACTCCCAGTTGTTCTTGTTGCCCTAGACGCCGAGAAAGCATTCAACCGTGTGTCCTGGTCTTTTTTAAGAGCTGTACTGGATTCAATGGGCTTTTCTGGGCATTTCTTACAAGGCATTCTAGCACTATACGATTCCCCTTCTGCCACTGTAATGATAAACAGTGTTACTTTGGCTCCCTTTGATATTCACAATGGAATTAGGCAGGGTCGCCCCTTTCTCCATTGATTTTTGCTTTAATCGTTAAACCCCTGCCCACTCAAATATGGAATAACCCATCCATAGTTGGAGTCTCTGATGTTCATCCTGCACATAAAATAACTTTATACGCAGACAACGTTCTTTTGTCCCTATATGACCTACTCACATACCTTCAAGCCACCTTTAAAGACATCCAGGAATATGGTATCCATTCAGGCTATAAAAATAATTCACACAAAAACAAAATTCTTTCTTTTAATCATACAGATCCTATGCGCCACCACTTGACACAGTTATTTCCATTCAAATGGAACATTGGAAAAATCTAATATTTGGGGATACACATCACAAAAACATACAACCAATTATATTAGGCTAACTACCCACACCTCATTTCACAAATAAAGGCAGATCTAGATCGATGGTCAGCACTATATATTTCTTGGGTAGGCCGTGTCAATACTATTAAGATAAATGTACTCCCCAGACTGCTATATTTTTTACAAGCTCTCCCAGTTAGGGTCCCTCTGGGTATCCTAAAATCTTTACAGCATAATATTAACAAATTTATATGGCAGGGAAGACGCCCTAGGGTACGTCTAAAAGTTCTGCACCGTCCAACACGTGGGGGTGGGTTGGGTCTTCCTGACTTTAAATGCTATTATATAGCAGCACATTTAGCTCAATGTGTCCTTTGGTGTTCCACCACCAATTCACTCTTATGGCCATCCATTGAAGCTAACAGTATAGGAGTAACTTCGATGGCCTCTTTGCTATGCAGCAAAACTCTACTCGCCCCCTATCTTATACCCAACACCCAGTAGTAGCTCACTATCTAAACCTCTGGGATGGTGTTTAAGTATGATATGGTCTATCCCCTCTTCCCTGCCATATTATTTCCATCTTTAATAACTTATCCTTTCCCCCGGGTTGCAACACTCGAGAATTTTTTGCATGGGCAAAGAAGAATATTTTTACTTTAAACAACATAACAACTACTAAGATATTTCCTTTATTTTCAGAAATTAGAGGAAAAATAGATCTTCCTCACAATCTTTTCTACCAATTTCTACAACTTAGACATTTCCATAATTCCTCCAGACATTTACTAACTTACCAATGGTTTAGTGAATTTGAAACATTATGTAATAAACAATCTTATTTCAAGGGTTTGATCTCTGAGCTTTATACCTCACACTTGACACTTACGAGAAATCATGGAACAGGGACCTTGGTAATATGCTAGATTCAGAGGATTGGGAAAAAATTAGAGAGCCTCATGCTCTATTTGTGTTAAAATTATAGAAAATCGATACAAGCTATACTACAGATGGTACCTAGTCCCAACAAGGATAGCCAATTTTTTTTCTGATGTCCCCAATCCCTGTTGGAGAGGATGCACGCCCCCAGGTTAATATTTACACATTTTGTGAGACTGCCCCAGGATCTGAGCACTCTGGTCCCAAGTAAGAGATTTCCTCTCCAATTTACTACAAATCTCTATACCATTTTCCTCCGAATATTTACTCCTGCCCCTGGGAGTCCCTGGGGCTACCAAACATCAGAATAAACTGATTCTACACTTGACTTTGGCAGTTATTTGTCTTATAGAATTATACTCGTGGAAACCAAATACTCCTTCTTTTTGTGAGGTGATGGAGAAAACATGGTGTGTACACAAAATGGAATATATGACATGCATTCTTAATAATTCATCTAATTCTTTTAGTTAAGTTTGGATCTCCTCTCCCCACATTCCATTCATGGTTAAAATAAACTTTAATCTTATTTCCCCCCACAATACTCCCAACTTGGTCCTTCCTTTTTCGAATGTCCGCCCATACCTACTTTTGTACTTTATCTACCTTTTCACCTTACTCTCTACTTTTGTACTTTATCTACCTTTTTACCTAACTCTCTCCTCGCCTTCTTTCTTTCTCCTTCCTTCTTACTTTTTCTCCTTTCTTTTCCCTTTTCTTTTTTTCTCTTTGGGACAGATGGCCACCTGTCTCTGGATCTTTATAGTCTGTGTTCTGTAGCTATTTTTCTATTCTAATAAAAATAAACCCCCCAGGTGGTTAACACTATGTGAGAATCTACAAGAAATCTCATATGACATGCAAGACGGATATTCTCTACTAAATATCTTATGATGTACTCCATGCAACTTTCTGTCTATACATGTAACATTTATATAGTTAATACTTGTATTGCTACCATTTTATTTCATTGTATTGTATTATACAATATTATATTTCCACCTGGATGAAAAATAAAATGTTTAAAAAAAAAATAATAATAATTCTAGGGGTTTCTGGCAAAATTTATCTCAAAGTAGGATCCTGTTTTAATATGGGGTGATTTTGTAAAAATCATCTTTTTGATTTGGATTCCCACAGCAGCAATGTGTCCCAGCAGCTTGTCAGGTATAAAGGAAATGTATTGTGATTCTGTGGCAGGTGTAAGGTGGTGATGGTTGTGTTCTACTTAGCTCTCTCTCTCTTTAGTTTTGGCAGCAGACAATCAGCAAAAGTCTCATTAGTCAGATCTTAATTAAAGTCCTCTCTACTCACAAACAAATCACTGTGGGCTGGATACTCCCTCATCAGCCTATAGACTCAGTTTACAGTTGTTCTCCCTCAGGCAAGTCATTTACAGGATACTAGCTCCCTGGCTCTGACTCAGACACTGCTCTCTTAGGGGTTGATTCAGAGATGCGATTGCGAAAAGATCGCAAATATACGCACCTTAGCTAAGATCTTAGCAGGTTACAGCCCACTGCATAAACAGTGACTCCCCTTGCAAACAGCAGCAGATCTTAAAGTTAGACCACCATTGACTAACCCTAAGTCTGCGCTGTCATTTAAGATCTTAAGGGAAGTAGTAGCGTTTATTTGAGATCCTAAGTGTCTGTCCGCGCCCACTTTCCCTCATCTCCCTGCCTCCCCCCGCCCATTTACATGCAAATCCTTCAGATCTTAAACTTACGCAGCACTTAAGATCTTAAGTGCTTGCGATCGATTCACAGGTCCGCGCTTAGCGAATTTAAGATCCTAACCTCTACGTAGACGGCGTTGCACTATTACTACGCATGCGCAGTGATGC
>WWET01000059.1:1050206-1077029 GCA_011038615.1 Limnodynastes dumerilii
CCACTCCCTAACCCTAACCTCCCCCCCCCCCGCCGCCTAACCCTTAGTCTCTCCCCTCTCAGTCTAACCCTAAATTCTCCACCCAGCCTGACCCTATGTCCCTGGGTTGCATCCCATACTCACCCATTCATAAAAAAAAAATTCTGCGGTGTATCACATTCGAAATAGGGACAGCCGAAAAGCAACTTTCGTCTCTCCCTATTTCGCTGTGTGAAACATCGCAGTGGGAACTCGCAATGCTTCAAGACAATTTGAACTTGAGAATAGGATGAAATTTTGAACAATAATCTTAGGGAGAGTACTCAATTGAATAGGCCACATTTCATCTAAATGTATAGATAATTAATAAAGTAGCAGATGCAATTATTTTTCATAGATTTAACAGTCTCTATAGGTGCAGAACTGTGCGCTCTACTACCTCTGTAGCATTATATTCTTTCCACTGTAACAGCACATTTCTGCTTCATTTGCCTTATTTATTCACTGTTGAGAAGACAGGAATCCTGCAGTTGAGTTTCTGTATCAGGTCTCTTTGCTCTATTTCTACACTTGGTCTCTCTGGACCGGATTCACAGATCCGTATTTACTACGTGCGTTTTTTATACGGACGCACGTAGCAAGGCAACACCCACGACACTCCCCTCTCCCGGCTGTGCAATCGTAGACTTACACCTTCATAGACCACTCTGATCTTTAAGTGTGTACTTACGTGCGTATATGTCTTCCGTTCATACGATTTAGTATAGCCGCGCTCTCAAGCATTCATTTAAATGCCTCCCCCCACCCACTTTAATGTAAATTTTCAAGTATGTATTTCTACGTCGCTGATCTGTACGTCCCCAACTGTGATTCACATGTCCGCGCCTAAAGCAATTACGTTCGTATATTCAACATAACTTATGTAAATAAAGTTACCACGCATGCGCAGTCAAAACGTACTTAAAAATACGCACGCAACTCCACGTAAAAATGGATTTCTGAATACGCCCCATTACATTTTAATTTTATAAACAGATATTTTTGTCACCCGGATGTTTCTATATCAGGTGTATGTGGTTCACTATTGTGCAATTTGATTGCCCTATGGCATAACTTTGTATTTAGTGATTAATGATTTAGGGCCGTATGCAGAGCTCCGGTCTTTAAGACCGCATATACGCAATCTACGTTGCAAGAAGTAACGTAGATTACGTAACAAAATTACTGTGCATGCGCAGTAGCACTTTTCTGAAAACTCCACCCGCAAATGCAATGCGGCCGGAGCTCTGCATACGGCCCTTAGTGATTACGTTGTCTTAGTATTTGTATCTGTAATTGAGGTTATTTATTGATTTGATATAGTCAACAGCTTGCACCTCTTTTGCCTTCACTCCCAAACTCTGGATCAGCCCCAGAAAATTCACTGCAGTGACCAATTAAACACAATGTAAAAATAATATCAGGGCAAATAGAGGGACAGAAAAATAGTGTGGAATTTATTTGAAACTCATCATTAAAAGTATTATAGAAGAAAAGCATAAAGTCAGAATAAGAAGAAAAGTACTTATTGTACTTAATCTGCAAATACAGCACTGATGAAAACTGCAAAAAAACATATTGTGAAAACAGTGTCATACTTGTAATTTAAGAGTAACTATTATAAAAATACACAAGCTAATGAGTTATCTCAATATGGATCTATATTAGAAGCAGACAGCGTAAATTCACTGCACAGATATGTACTTTACAATCACTGATCGAAAACTACCCATATGGGGTCACGTTAATTATCTATTACTCTCCTGGCATTTCTCTTAGCAAAGGACTCCAGCAGAGATGTACTTTTTATGCCGCTGCAGATTCTTTTCTGTCATGAATAAGTGCCATAATTCACATTCAGCTAACCACTGTTCCTCTTTGAAGACACATTCACATTCTATTCCAATTTTGTATAGCTCTGAAGAAAGATGGCATCACATGCATTCAAACCTCCTCTTTTGTGTTTTATACATACTATAGTATATGGTGGCAGGGAAACATATCAAAGGAAAATGTAAAAATTCTATTCTTACCTGTGTGCAGTGTGTGTGTGGTACACACACATATAAAAATTAGAAAACATCCGTAAAGGCCAGGTTATATGATCCTGTTATAGGTCTTTTAAAAATTATTCTACACATATATACAAGACCATTAAAATTGCTATGTGATGCAATTAGTGGTCCTATTGCAAGTCACAGAAACCTGTGACATGAGTACTTTAAGGGCCCAAATAGCAAATAAGTATCACAATATCATACCCTTACACCTCACCAATTGCCACAACCGAGTCAAGTTTGTGCAAACCCTCACAAATCTTTCATTTAATGATTTTTATTAATTTTAATAACTGAAACTCATTTCATGGCACTAATCTCTGAAATTATTCCTATATATAACGTTAGACTTTAATGTCCTACAAGTACATACAGAAAATAGGTAGAGAAGTCAGTAACCAATACTTATCTTAAAGGCCTTTTACTTTTAAACATAAACATTTTCACACACAGACAGAAACACAGAAATGTCTGGGGCAACCACAGTAACTTCATATATGATCAAGCAGAGAGCCTTGGAAACACCTGTCTTCCCAGCATAGACATTCTATAACTCTGGCATAACACTATAGACACTATACACCCCTCTGGAATCACATGACCACTAAGACACTGAGAGATACTTTTTTGCAGTGTGACAGCCATTTTAGTAGCCTCCATGGTGCAGTTTTGCAATGGGAACACTCAGGGCTGGATTCAGAGGTGCACGCAAATTGGCACACATTGTTCATACCATAGATGCATTAAAAAAAAGTAAGACGTGCAACGTGCAATCCAAAAACATGACAATGGTGCCTTTATTTTGCTGGCATATGAAATTATTTTAATACTGTATGTGGAAATGAATTAATACATGCACAATAATTTGACAGTGATTTCTGACACTTTGGAATGCATTCAAAATGTCACATTCTAAAATAAGGCTCTTAATTAGGTTGTGGAATGTCAGTCTCTTGGATTTAGACAGGACCTGGTTCTGGTGCAATTGCTTTGATGTAAACAATCCTCTTTTACAAGTGCATTTGGCTCTCAATCAGGTGCACTTGCTTGGGCGTGCCTGTGCTGTGCATTGACTGCGTGCCTCCTCCTCTTTCCTCCTACAACATACCCTTCACAACGCAAACTACCTGAGCTCGAGTTGTGCTCTGATCTGAGTGGGGTTCAATTTTGAGCATGTGCAGTGCGAAATCATACAGAGATACACTTCGTGAGCTGGCATATACTCACCTCACACTTACTGTAAAAATAGTGGATTCTAAAGAAAGCTATGATAATTTATCTTTTAACATGTGAACATATTAATGTATTTGCAGGAATTATTTCAGAGGCATCCCACTCATTTTGCTTTTATCATTCATTACTGGCAATTACATGTAATTTCCAGGTAATGGTACTTTTGGCAAATGTCATATTGCATAAATAAGCAAGGTTAGGAACACTATGTACCATGCATTAATATGTAACTTCCTAACAACCATTCTCTTAAGTCCCCTATTCAAAAGCTAATTCATTTACTCAGCTACATTTTAACAATTATTTTTATGAAAAACTACTCATCTTTCACACCACACTACAAAGAATAACAATACATTCTTCATAAGAAAAATGTAAAAATTCTGATTCTGCAAGAGGATTATATTTATAATTGCACTTTATATTCATAATCCCCTTTTGTAAACAGCTGAATGGTAAATATATTGCTTGTATCATTCCATTCATTAAACAATGAAACTCTTCACTTAGAGGTGTAATGACTTTGTACAGTACGCTAATGAGAAAATAACCGCTTTCAACATGTTAAGCAAAGATACTGGAACTAAGAAATGGTTTCAAAGCTGCCATCAACTGTTTTATTTAAAGGCTCCAGTTCCCAATAATTACCATATAAAGAGTGAATTGTAGCTGTTAACAAAGCTTTTTAATCTAACTTCTCTGATACAACGTACAACAACGTAAAACAACACAAGTTAAAGTCACACCATACTTGCAGTAAGGACAAAACTGGTGCACGTGTAAACCTGTGCTAAACCATGCTGAACTGCAGGGGAAGGCAAATTTAAACTGTGAAAACATCATTAGAGCTGAGAGGTGATGTTTCCTAGCTAAAGTCTAATTTACAGATTAAACATTAAGTTATGCAATATGTGCAAAAGCGAAGAATTTTCCCTGCATGCAAACACGTAAAATTAATCTCTTCCTCTCACATTGCAAAATTGTTTTTCTCAGGACTACACTTACACTTTACCTGCAGGGTTATATTTGAAGCTTTAAAGGGGAAAAGTAGAGATGTTGCTAACAGCAATCAATAGCTATCGTTTTGTAGAATATAGTAGAAGAATGATTGCTAGAATATGATTGGTTTTATTAGCAACATTTCCATCTCTTAAGCAAGTTCATTAAATATAACCCCTCAGAAAACGAAGGCCTATAAAACTAAAGCATAATTAAGCAGACAAGAGGGTGGCCCTCTTTTTCTGTATATGAAAGCTTCTACTTTTATTCACAGATCAGTGATTTTAAATTTTTTATTAGGATACATGATATTATGACCTAACATTGAGCAGTATATGTGTAAATGAGTGGTGATCCAACTCGGTCCTCATGATCTACCAATAGTACATGTTTTTCATGGGTATGGGTCCCCACAACAAAAATCTGATTTTCAAAAAATCTGATTTCTCCCAGTCAGTTGCGAACTGGCTGGGTCCTTGATTGCTGTGCCTCGATGAGCCATAGCACTCGATCCACGGAGCATCTGAAAGCTCCGTTCTGCTAAATGGTATGAAAAGATAGTCCCTTCCCTAATTGTAACCCTAACCCTCCCCTCTCACTACCCTAACCCTCCCTCCCCTGCAGCCTGACCCTAACCCTCCATCTACCAGAGCCTGACCCTACCCTTCCCTCCCCTCCCCTGAAGCATGACCCTAACCTTTCCTCTCCTGCAGCTTGACCCTAACCATAACCTGCACAGATAGTTTACTCACCTGGGGCCTGATCCAGACCTACGCTTGTGTGCGGGTATATGGTGGTCGTAACCGTAAAAAAGGCCATTTGCACCTACTGCGCATGTGCGGGGCAGATGTTAAGCTCATGTTACACTCTGAAAATCTTAGCGTATGTGCCTTATTCATAACCGCTTCGTATTACCGCTCATGGGGGCGTGCCTGCCATACGAAATCCGGGGTGAGGCATTTAAACCATACAGTATGGGCGTGCTAAGCATCGTTAATACGCAATGAATGTATGGACGGCTGCGGGTACAAACACAAAAGTTAGGGTAGGGTTTGTCGAGCGTATGGAAGCTAAACTAGGTACGAGCAAGTTTAGCCCCCATGCCTATTGCCGTGCATCGGTGGTATGTTTGGTGTTAATACGCTACGCAGACGAGCATAGGTCTGGATCATGCCCCTGTTTCTGGTTCGGCAAGCAGAGGAGGAGGTGCGATGAAGGGAGATAGCAGACGGCGGAAGGACAACTGTAATTGCAAAAGTGAATGGGTAAAGTATGCCGAATGGTATACTCACCCATTCATATAAAAAAAAGTCAAAAGCTGTAAGTATTCGTAAATGGGACATCCAAATGTAACTTTCGGATGTCCCATTTTCGGCAATCAGAGTATTGTTCCTGAGAGTGTAACCGGTTTTCCATGTCTCCTTGGGGAACCTCAGGTGATGCAATTGTTATTACCTTCTGTGAATCTTTAAAAATGTATCAATTAGTAACAAACACTCCTGTGCTTCAACAAGGAGATCTAGAAACATGGGCCACATGTAGATTATGAATACTGAGTTTGGCCACTCCTGATCAAGGAAGTCAGCATGTCTCCAGATATGAGAGAAAACTCTGCAGTACAGAAAAAAAACCCAGACGGATTATTATTAATGCTTATTTATATAGCACCACAAATTGTCTGCAGAGCTTCACAGAGAACATTAGACATTTACATCAGTCCCTGCCCCTACTGAAGCTACATACTAAGGTCCCTAACACATACATACTTTTACACGAGGTAGCAGGTCCGGAGGTCTGCCATCTTGTGCTGCTTGCCTAGAAGCCACGACACAGATTCCTTCGGCGCCTCACGGGTGCCGCCATCTTGGTGTATCACATCCTAGCTGTTGCCTAGCAGCCAGGATGTAGATCATTGCTGGGCATAGGCATGTTCAGTTGCAGCTAATCACATGGCAGCAGTCTCTATGTAAGACAGGAGCAGCTGTAGCTCTTCGCCGATTATAATGTTTATGTTGGCACATTCTCTCTCTCTCTTTCTCTCTATATTTCTTGCTCTTGGTCTGCCTCTCTTGATTGTTGAGTGCCATTGCAGTTGTTTAGTGTTCTTAACCACACTCACATGTCCAGTCATCGGGGGCTGCGACCTGCCAGATGGCTGCAGCCCAGCCTGGCCCCTCCATTAGGGGCTCCAGTGAACACCAGGTGCTGGTTAGACTCGACGCCCTGGTGATCTGTTTCCTAACATTATAATTGTCCATACCGTTAGCCTTCATGGAGTCGGCTATTACAGATGCAATCAATGCCTTAATTGCCCCAATGTCTCACCCAGGTGGTCCAGACCCTCGCGACTCAGGTTAAGTTACAGAAGGATGCTATTTCTAATCTGCAAGACAGACAGGGTCCAGCACCTGAACCACTAGCATTTCCCATGGATGTGAAAGTACCATTACTTGACCGTTTCTCTGGGGATCTGAGAAAGTTCCAGCAGTTCAAGAATAGCTGTTTTCTGTATTTCCAACTGCAGCCTAATACTTCAGCGTTATGGATTGGTTATTTCATTGCTTCCAGGAATTTCCCAAATGTGGGCTTTCAGTATGCCACAAGACCACCCTGTTCATCAAAATGTGGATACCTTCTTTAAAACGAGGGACCTAATCTACGATAACCTGACCAAGAAAGGAGCTGACCATATGAGTTGGTCATGACAGGCACTTTGTGTGGGCTTTATTTTTCACTCACTTTCAATTCAGAAAAATATATCGTCCAGGATCCCTAAACAAGAAAGCAGAGGCCTTATCCAGGTGATTTCTTACAGAACATGCTTCCACCCCACCTCCATTACCGATTATTCCAAGTTCTTTCATAATGTTGGACTCACCCAAGATCTTTAAGACTTTCTCCAGCGAGTTCAAACTAAGGCTGCTGCTGAGAACCCATAATTGGTTGTTCCCAAGAATTTAAGGAAGACTGTGATGTTGGAATTCCATGCTGGTAAAATGGCTGGTCATCCTGGGGTGACGAAGTCTCTGAACCTATTGTCTCAAGCGGTCTGGTGGTCTTAGTTGTCTTGGGATGTTAAAGAATTTGTGGCAGCTTGTACCGTTTGTGCAACCAACAAGTCTCCATGGTCTAAACCCATTGGACCTTTGCAGCCGCTTTCCATTCCAAAGTGAACTTGGACCCATCTTCCAATGGACTTTGTCACTAACCTTCCTAGATCCAACGGTGACCATCTGGGTAATTGTTGACTGCTTCAGAAAAATGGTGCACTTCGGTCCCTTATCAGGTCTTCTGTCTGCAAAAACCTTATTGGATCTTTTTGTTTAGAATGTTCTAAGACTCCATGGAACACCAGAGGATATTGACTCAAATCGGGCTCCTCAATTTGTCACTCAATTGTGGAAAGCCTTCTGCAGACTCCTCAAAATCAACAGTCTCTTATCAGGGTACCATCCACATTGGAAGGGTTATGGACCTTAAGAAAGAGAATGGATTCCTGCCAACAATATTCATGCTGAAACTCTCATCAGAAATTTCCATAGAAAATTTCCTGATAAACCAGGGCCTAGGGGTCCATTGACCCCTCATCAAGAAGGGGGATACTGTTACACGTGGTATCCCTATTTGTTCAAACAACACACTCTTTTCCATAAGCCCTGTCCCTTTTTTTAGACAACAATTTGGGATAGTCCCTCATAAATCAGGATGTGATGTCATCCAAATCCATCCATTGGAAGGACCAGAACAGGCTCCCTGAATAGTTCTGCCTAGCATACACCAACAGGAGGTCCGACTGGGACCACAACCCCCTAGTATGTCTTATGTAATTCAATGGTAACACTTTGTGAAGTTTTCTTTCAAATCCATCATTCAAAATAAGCCATGTCCCCACAACTGACCCTATTTGTTCAAACCACACCCTCTTTTTATAAGCCTTGCCTCTTTGCAGTCAGTGAATTGGGACAGTCCCTACTAAATTGGGATGACCCATGCGGTTTAGAGAGCATAGTACCAATATTATAAAAGGTCTTATGATGCACAGTGTATCTAGACACTTTAGAAATAAACATGATTGTAATCCTAAGGGACTTAAAATATTTATATTTAGTACTTATTGTACAAATTGGGGTCACTACTCGAGGTGGTGATAGATTTACCAAATTGTGTCAGAGGGAAATTCATTGGATATTCCAATTACAGACTCTTCATCCTGAAGGTCTAAATGAAGATCTGGAGTTCCAGTCATTAGGAAAGTAAAGAGATATCATGAAATTCTGTGCGATTTATGCATGTGTGTGTGCATATGTGCATGCGCATGTGCATGTGGACACACGCATATATATGGACATGTAACAAATATGTTTTTTTGGGATTGTTATTATGGGACGAACAGTGTTTATGTATACATATATTAAATACAGCCTATGCGGATTAGACCTCATTTTAAATATAAATACTAATAGAAATAGAAAAAGACAAGTAAATTAAATCCTCAAACATATGTATATAACATTTTATTATCAAACGATACATATATATAAAATGAATTTATGTGATTGTTTAGGAACATAAACTACAATCTGCAAATTCAATTTAGTGACAAATTGTAACACTTTGTATTATGTGATTAATACACAAGCGATGGGTGTTATATATATTTATGTATAAATTTAGAAAACCTTTGTTTTAACAAATGAAAAGTACATGCATGTTTTTATCTATTTGTATATATATATCTATCTCCAAGATAGAGGTTGCTTCAAATCAGTTTATAAAGTAATTTATATTGCAGGTGCACAAGGCAAAGGGAATTTGCACAAAAAACAAACATGGCCTGGCACTCTAGCCATTACTCAGTTACTAATATATGTATATATATAGTCCAAAGAAACTCAGTCACTCCTCATACAATCCATACTTGCTCCGGTTCTCTTCCAAAGTTTATCATGAAAAGTTGCAGAGCTATAAGTCATTCAGGAGTCTTTCATTATTGTTTGCAAGGAAAGCCTTTCAGGGTATTTATTGTGCACAGAATACCGACATTTCAAGTATGTATTTCTTGTTTTGACCCTGATGAAATCCGCCAGGCGTGCGGTTGAAACGTCGGTATTCTATGCGTAATAAATTGCCTGAAAAGCATTCCTTGCAAACACTTTTGAAAGACTTCTGAGTGACGTATATCTCTGCAACTATATATAATAATTATTTAGGAATCTTCAATGCTTGAAGAAACAAAATAACAGGCAAGTGCCTTTTTTTCTCTCTGTCACACACACAAATGTACAAAAGCTTAAGTGCCATAAGGACCCTGTTACTGGAGTGTTTTGAAAGATACAATGTAAAAAGCTTTGCTTAGATGTATTCATTTCTTGTAATTTTCATGGATGGATGAAAATAATTATGTATAAATGTAAAGTATCTTGAAAAATGATGATGACTTCTTTTTATTTTCAATAATCTTTCTTGTATGCTTCAAAAAAAGTAGATAAAAAGTAAAATTAAGTTATTATATATACTTTAGGTCACACAAACACTCAAAGAAATGCAGGCAAGCAAAAAGAATATAGTGATTCCAATGTAAAGTGTAGCATATTGGCCATGTTAATGTACATCCTCTTTCATGGGTGAATGGGTTTTAAAACACCCCTTAGAAAAGTTAATATCAAACAAAACCTTTTGAGGTGACTAAAATGCATCTAAAAAAAGTGGCAGTAACATTTTTTTTGTAAAGCATATTTTCTCTGACAAACTGAGCAAAAGAATTCTCAGTGTTATCAGCACTTAACTTAATCTAAGAGAATAAATGTTAGCGAAGAAAGACTGGAAAAGGTTCATAGAATACAAAGGAGGGAGCCCAGTTATTTTAACATGGTGCATTTTCCAGCAATGAAAGTACAGTGCTCCTAAGAATTGAAATGCTCCCATAGTGACACAAAAAAGATCTTCCACTGTCACTTAAGAGACATTCAGATTTGAGGGCGCTGCATACATATGCTTTATGTGACAGTAGAGCAGTGTATGTCTTACTTAGAGTTTTCAGGGCCTGATCCAGACCTACGCCGATCACTACGGCGTTCACTTACCCCGACACTCCCCATGTGCGGACGACTGGCCCCTTCCTTACGCCGGCTGAAGGCTACCCTAACTTCAGCCGGCGTAAGGAAGGGGCCATATGCTCACACAGGAGCGTATGGCCGCCTAGCCTGCCCTCCCACGCTCATTAAACTACCTCCCCCTGCCCACCTACACTAACCTGAACATAGGGACACTGGGGGACGTTCCCTCCAGCGTCCCTACGGCGCTGCTACGGACGCCCGATCCACGATTGGGCGTTGCCGTAGCGATGCCGGGCAACATCGCTTTTCAGCCGATCTTACACTTATGCCCGCTGTCCTAGCAACGGCGGGCGTAGGTCTGGATCAGGCCCTTCATCACAAAAATGATTCTTTTCTTATGAAGACTATACTTTTCTAGGCAAAAAAAGAGCATTCTTAAAGCGCAAACTGGCACCCCTTAACCCTGAGTTAGTAATCAATTTAACCTTCAATATTAACTTAATAGCACCCATTCAGCTTAGTGCGATTGGCAGTTGCACCAAGTTATGGCTCTGGTTAAGAGTAGGGATTCTGGGCTGTATTTAGAGATCCGTTTCTAATGAAAGTTCCGTGCGTATTTTTTAGGTTCGGATCGATTTTGCATCAGCTGCGCATGCGTAGTATTAGTGATACGCCGTCTACGTTGATATTAAAGTCGGAAATGGCTAAGGGACGGACTTGTGAATCGGGCAGAGACAAATGCGACCCTAATTGTGGCGGAAATATACGGATCCAAAGGATTTGCATAGAAATGGGTGGGGGGGGGGGATTGTGATAAGAAAAAATGGGCGTGGGGGGGGGGCATTGAGATAAGAAAAAGTGGGCTTCCAGAGTTAGGGCCGCAAATTTCCGCAACTAAGACACATAAGGCCGGAAGTTACTGCGGCCAGATAGGGCAAGTCAATGCTGGTCTAAGTTTAGGTCCGGCCGGAGGAAGCGAGGGGAGTGACTGTTTTTTCTGGTGGGTGTAACCTGCTCCGACCTGCCACTTAGATGTGTATATTTGCGCCCCGATCGCAGACGTAAGTCTGAATGCGGTTCACTATCACTGGGCACCAATACTTCTCCTAAATACCTAATTTATAAGACAATCAATTGTCCTATTTAAATTAATAAGAGAACTTTCTTTGATATTTTCTCTTTCATAAGAGAACCTGTCTCCATGGGTAATAGAGAAATCATTGTAAATTCAAGTTTTTGTTAAAGCACAAAAATGTAGTCCCCTTTAGTAAAGGATATTTAAAATGAAAATAGTTAAAAAAACTAAAAGCATTTCAAATAATAGTAAACCATTAATCCAGTATTTTAAGAGTGCTACAAATAGCCACTATAATAATACACACAAATATTAATAAATGAAGTAGAACATTGTAAGTATAATCTATGTTAATTAACTGAAATGTGAAAACTAGAACTGTCAAAATTAATAATGGCAATTATTCCCTATTATTTGGCAAATTGTCTGTACTTGTGTAACCAAAATATAAACAAATATGAACAGAACAATCATAACAGTAAAATACCAATTTAGAAGAACAAAGTAGACTGCAAAATTTCCATTTAATTAGAATATAATGAAAAGTTAAATGACAATTAATCAAATTAGGAGCCTTATGTTTGATTTTAAGTATTAAGTCAGGATTCATATAAATATATTATAAGTAAATGCTAAGTAATTCCCGATTACTTAAATTAATTACATACACAGCAATATTAGTTAACATAAGCAGAAATAATAGAGGTAATATTATAATGACTACATAAAAAATAGAGTGCTTAAAGGAAAGAAAAAATGTTTTTTATTCACACATTTAACATTAAAGAATAATCTATAATAGCTAAAAGTCTTAACTCATTGGACTATTAATTAAACATTTTACCAGAGAAATATGTAGTTTCACAACACCTGAAACATAGAGGATACTAAAAAGTTGCTTGAAATATGTTCAAATCGTAATTGTTTTTACAAACAAGCAAATAGTGAACTGGCACTAAGAAGATCGTGAGCCTGTTAGGAATTGTCATCCTCCAACTCCTTATCAACTAACATACTGCTCAGCCCCTTTCCTCCACACTCTGGTATCATGTCCTCATTCCAACCCACAGACGAAAAGGACGTATTGGCTCTTTTCATATCTTCCTACTCTGCTATCTGTCCTCTTGATCCTGTACCTTCACAAGTCAGTCAATGTTTATCTTCTGTGCTTATTCCAACCCTAACTACGATCTGAAATCTTTCTCTCTCTGCTGTTATCTTCCTGTCTTTATTCAAGCATGCACTAATCACTCCAATTCTTAATAAACAAAACTCTAACCTCAACTCTCCCTTAATTATCATTCCATTTCCCAGTTTCCTGCTAGAGGGACTCGTCTACACTCACTTCCTCTCCTCACAGAGTCTTCTAGATCCTCTTCAGTTAGGCTTTCATTCCAAACACTCCACTGAAACTGCACTGATCAAGCTGGTCAATGACCTAATCACTACTAAATCTAAAGGTCACTACTCTCTTTTAATCCTACTCAATCTTTCTGATGCTAAAATCCCTAGGTATTCAGGACACAGCTCTTTTCTGGTTCACATCACATCATACTTATCTAAATGCTCTTTCAGTGTAAGCTTTTCTGGATCCACCTTCCCTGCTTTTCCTCTATCTGTTGGAGTACAACAAGGCTCAGTGTTGGCTCCATTGCTCTTCTCTATCTATACCACTTGCCTTGGACAATTAATACAGCCATTTGAGTTTCAGTATAACCTGTATGCAGATGATACACAAATCTGGAAAAAGAGAAACAATTCCTCATTCTCCGATGTTCTGAGAAATGTATTGACAATTGTCTAATAGTATGCTTTACATATTGTTTTTCATAGATACAGGAGATAAACAACATACGAGCTATTACTATTTTAAAACTCAGAAAAGAATATAAATATAGAGTGTCATTTCAATTCATAAGAGTATTCAGTGCCAGGTCTTCTCAGGATTTCTCTCTCACAATACATAATATTATAAGGTCAATGGCCTGATCAGTCATAAACATATGCTGCATTAGAGAATCTCTGCATTGTTTCAAATTGCGCATGTCATATCAAATGTCCACACAATCACAGTGCAACAGTCCAGAGCTGACCTCACAATTACCTCTTTTCCACCAGTTTTCCACATGGGCTGCAGTAATAAACCTCACTAATGGTGTTGCTATTCTGTTTTGCCTTGGTCAACTGTCAGGTATATCCTCATTCACTAACTGCTATTGTTTACACCTGATATCTGCCTATATATATATTCCAAAAACAAAAAATAGAGGGTTTTAGACAAGAGTTCACAACTAGTGGTAAAAAGAAGTCAACAAATGTTATTCATTAAGATTAACATAACCATCTGACAGTGGAGGAAGAGATCAATTAATACTCCTTCCCCCCAAAAAATCCTTATTAAATTATAGAATAAGAAGTGTGTGTAAAGAAATAAATGTGAGTTAAGATGAAAAACTCAGTTTGTTACATTTTGACTCATTATATGTATATTATATATAAATCCAACCTAATCCCTGTAGGTTTAACACCCTCTTAAAAAAATAAAATGCTAATAATTCCTTTCAAACATACGTTAGCTTCAATATAGTGTTAAAGGGAATCCCTGTTGGTATTTATCATCACTACAACTATAACAATATCAGTGCTTGCACAGTTTCAAATAATCCAATACTAGTAAATGTGGCTGTATTGATTACTCATGTTATCGCCAGTATAGCAGTACTGTGAATGCCAATATATATTTGGATCAAGTATAATTTGAAATGCGAAATGCGAATCAACGTTTTGTTTGTCCTGAATCTCCCTGTTTATATTTTTGACCTTTTCTTTTCTTCCTTTTAAAGTCCACCATTATACTTTATTTATTTATTAACAGGTTTTTATATAGAGCCCACAGATTACGTAGCGCTTTACAATTTAACAATCTTTATAACAACACTGGGTAATAACAGACAGACTGGGTGGGTAGGAGGGCCCTGCTTGTAAGCTTACACTCTATAGGACAGTGGGATTGATACATGAGGGCAATTGCTATATATCACACAATGGACCAGCCAGGGTGTAGGACAAAAGTGCTGTCAGTGCTCTGTATGATCCAGCCACACAGCAGTGTTAGTAACAGGTGAGGGAATTGTAGAAAAGAATGAGAGTGTGCAGGATTTGTGTTAATAATGTGTTAAATGGCAGAAGTGGTTGTTAATTTTGTACTTAATGCTTAGGGAGTTTGTGGAATTTGATAAGCTTGTCTGAAGAGATGAGTTTTAAGGGAACACTTGAAAGTTATAGAGTCGAGGATAGTCTTAATGGGCGAGGAAGGTTATTCCAGACAGTGGGGGCAGCCCGGGAGAAGTCTTGCAACCGTAAATCTGAGCATTTATGAAGTGCAGAAGTGAGTTGTAGATCTTGTGATGATCTGAGAGAACATGCTGAGATATATCTTGAGACAAGTGAGGATATATATGCAGGTGCAGTATTGCTTATGGCTTTATAAGTTAGCAAGAGGATTTTGTATTTGATTCTGTAGCTTACAGGCAACCAATGTAGAGACTGACAGAGTGCAGTAGCTGTAGTTGAGCATTTTGCAAGGAAGATCAGTCTTGCTGCTGCATGCAATATAGACTGTAGAGGGGTAATTTTATATTGTGGGAGCCAATAAGAAGGGCATTGCAGTAATCAATGCGGAACATAATTAGTGCATGAATGAGCGTTTTAGCAGTTTCTTGTGAGAGATATTTTCGAATTTTGGAAATGTTTTTTAAGTGTATATAACATGATTTCGAAACAGATTGAATGTAGGGCATAAAGGACAGTTCAAATCAAGTGTAACACCTAGGCAGCGAGCTTGGCGAGTAGGGAATATTTCAGTGTTATCAACAGAAATAGAAAGACCAGGTGGGTAGCTCTTGTTGGTAGGAGGAAATATTAATAACTCTGTTTTTGAAAGATTAAGTTAAGATGACAAGAGGACATCCAGGATGAAACATTCAGTTACGCGAGCCAGCACGGTTGGTGTTAATTCAGGGGTGGATAGATAGATTTGTGTATCATCTGCATAGAGATGATATTGGAAACCAAATGACTTTATTAGTTATCCAAGGGAAGAAGTATAGATAGAAAAGAGCAAGGGACCCAGGACTGAGCCTTGAGGTACCCCAACAGATAGCGGAAGGGCAGAAGAGGTAGATCCAGAAAAGTGGACACTGAAAGAGCGATTTGAGAGGTAGGATGTAAACCAGGAAAGAGCTATGTCTTGAATACCTATTGATTGCAACATTTGTATGAGAAGAGAGTGGTCAACAGTGTCAAAAGCAGCAGAAAGATCCAGGAGAATTAGAAGAGAGTAGTGACCTTTGGAATTAGTAGTAGCCAAATCATTGACCACTTTGGTCAGTGCAGTTTCAGTGGAGTGTTGAGAATGAAAGCCTGACTGATGAGGATCTACAAGATTGTGTAAGGAAAGGAAGTTAGTGAGGCGAGTATAGACAAGTCTTTCAAGCAGCTTTGAGGGGCATGGGATCTGGAAAATGGGCCGATAATTTGAGGGAGAATTTGAGTCACAGTTTTGTTTTTTCAGAATTGGAGTAATCAGTGCGTGCTTAAATAAAGACAGGAAGATACCAGTCTTCAGAGAGATTGCAGATTGTACTTAAGGTTGGAATAAGCACAGGAGATGGGCATTGACTGACTTGTGAGGTACAGGATCAAGAGGACAGGTAGTAGAGTAGGAAGAGGAGAATAGAGCAGATACTTCCTCTTCATTTGTGAGATGGAATGAGGACATAGTGGCAGAAAGTAGAGAAAGGGTGTTGGACAGTATGTTAGTAGAAGAGGCGTTAGAGGATAATTCCAGTCTTATGTTATCAATTTTGTCCTTAAAGTACGTTGCAAGATCATGGGCATTGATGGAGGTTGGTGGATTATGCACAGGAGGGTTCAGTAGGGAATTAAATGTACGAAAAGCGGCGTTTGGGGTTAGAAGCCTGAGTAGAAATGAGAGTTTGAAAGTAAGATTGTTTGGCATTATCCAGGGCAGTGTGATAGGTGTTTGTATAAGTCAGAAAGTCATCGGGCAGACGAGATTTGCGCCAACGACGTTCTGCTCTGCGGGAAAGCTTTTTAAGGTTATGCGTGTCATTGGTGTGCCATGGCTGACATTTGAGTCACCATGGTACATGAGGTGTAGTTGGTGCAACTTGGTCAAGGATGTCTGCTAGTGTTTTGTTTAGGTGAGAAACTGCTACATCAGGAGAGTGGAAAATAGGGACAGGAGATAGAAGTTGTTGCACAGATTGAGAAAGTTGGTTAAAATTAATGGCATTAAGATTTCTTCAGGTGTGAGTAAGTGTTGCCGAGTTGTAGAGTATAGAGTTAGACTTGGTGTGGGAGAGTTTGTAGGTGATAAGGTGATGGTCCGAGAGAGGGTGAAGAGGGTGAAGAAAGTTATTGAGATCAGTGAATGAGCATAGCTTAGAGAATGCAAGATCAATGCAATTACCATCCTTATTGGTAGTAGAATCAATCCACTTGGAGAGGCCAAGAGATGAGGTAAGAGAGAAAAGCTTAGAGGCATGAGGAGAAGGAGGATCATTAATGGGAATGTTGAAATCACAGAGGATAACGGTTGGTAAGTCAGAGGATAAAAAATGAGGGAGCCATGCAGAAAAGTGTTGTAGAAATTGTTGGTAAGATTCACTGGGGTGACGATAGATTACAGCTTCACGCAGAGGAAAAGGGCTAAAGATGCATACAGCATGTACTTCAAAGGATGTGAAATCAAGTGAAGGGACATTAGGTAGAATAGTAAATGTGACATTTTGTGAAAGAAGTATTCCAACCGCACCTCCCCATCTGTCTCCAGTCCTGGAGGCATGAGTAAAGTGAAGGCCACCATGTGAAAGGGCAGCAGGTGAGGCAGTGTCAGATTCAGAGAGCCAGGTTTCTGTTAGTGCAAGAAGGTTAAGGTTGTTAGAAAGGAAGAGGTCATGAATTGAGGTTAGCTTGTTACAGACAGAGCGTGCATTCCATAGTGCACAATTTATTGTTTTTGAAGGTAGTGGTAGACAGGAGATGTGTTTGACATTAGCCTGATTTCTATAGTGTCCAGAGTTTGATTGATTTGTGTGATAGATGTGAGGTGGACCAGGATTTGGAGAGATATCACCAGCTAACAGAAGAAGTAGTGAGAGAAATAGGAGATTGTGTGATCTAGGAGATGTTTTATTATTTGTATCATTATAGGAAATTGCAGATAAACATTTTAGATAAGACAGGAGTTCATGGGAGTTAATTTGGTGACTGCTTAGTAGAGCTGGGCCTATAAGGATACAGGGATGTGAATAAGGGGTACTGAAATATGTAAAGAAGTGATCCCAAATGTTATGTAAGGAAATAAGAAATAGCAGTATTGTAAGCATTGCAGGGAGATGGTATAAGCAAATGTAAATGCAAGTTAAATGTGTTAATGATGGTTAGTAGTATGTGGGTAAAACAGATACAACATTTAAAACATTAATAAGCATTGTTCTTGCAAAGTTCCAAGTAGTAGTTACTGGCTATGCACAGAGCTGCTGCATGGTGCAGAGTTAGAAGATTCACAGGCCAGGTGTTGATAGTGTTCTTGGACTGGATCTGACCTTAGTTACTCAAGGGCTAAACCATGTTGATTTTAGGGGGAGCCAAGTTAATTGTATTCTTTGCATGCAGGGATATATCTTTGAATTGCTTACTGCACACAGATACTGACCAGCTTTACTATCACACTGTTATTTAGACTTGGGCTAGGAAACATCACCTCTCAATTCTAATACTGTTTGGAACAGATGAAATATGACTCCCCTGAAATCAACATGGTTTAGCCCTGGAATAACTAAGTTCATGCACTTAACAAGGTCTGGATCCATCCCCTTGTTTGGATGTTTTCCTGGTAGATTGTTTCCTCCTGTTCTCCTCTTTTTCAACGCTTGTATAACGCTTTCAGTTTCATGATGTTATTATCAAAGTACTTGGAAAATGTACTTAGAATAAAATGGCCTTAGAATGTCTGCATTTAAGATGTCGACAGCCAAAGGCTTAGACAGCCTAACTCATCTGCTTTTGTAAGGAATATTTCTGGTCCTGGTCCTGGTCATAGTTGGAGGTGGTTGCACATCAGAGCTTTCCATCCTGATGACCTTCTGTTGTGCATGAGTAATAAGTCCTCCCATCATGTATGAAAGGGATGGCACAGAGTTCTCTATTAGAATTGCCTGCATAAATACCAACAGACACGCTTTCCTCACAGCTGATACCATTGCCCAGACACGTACAAAGCATCTGCTGGGACCCCTGAGCTTTGAGCCATTTCATGCCCTCAGTGTAAAGAGTTCCACTGTCTGTGACACAGTGATCAATGTCAGTTCTCACTGCTGGATAAATCTGGATCTGTGCACCAACTCCTGTACCAGAAGCTTGTAGGGAAGAATGTCTCTCACACTTGCACTCTCCACGTCCATTTCCTGTTCAGATACATTGCAACAGGTTTCCTCTTGAATCAGTCTTGCTCCAAGTATCTCCAATTCTGTAGGAAGTTCTGGTATCTTGATCATTACACCTGTTTCTAGAAGAACATGTTATACGCCCACTTCCTTCCTCCATACAAATATATTTTCCGTTTACACAATACTGCTATAATGCCGCTAATTATGTGAACTCTTTTCTAAAAACCTCTGTTTCTTTTTTATTTTTGGAAAAATTTTAATCAGATTTACAGTAGATCCTCCCCTGTTTATAATTATATTGGAAATGTTAGATTTTGATTATTCATTTTTTGGGGGATTTTCGACCAACTAGATACTTGCTATTTTGGATTTTGTACCCATTTTGTTCTTACACTCTACTTCCCTACCACCTTACTTGTGTGTGATTATTTTTGCAGGTTTTTATATGGCGCTATCAGATTACGTAGTGCTTTACAGAGAATTTTTCATATTCACATTAGTCCCTGCCCCTATTGGAACTACATGCTACTGCAAAAACCCCAGGTGTATAATTGTTACTGGCAATGCCGACTACACGCTATATGATATATATGATATCTCTTTTGACTTACGTAAAGCTCTGGTAGAACATTGAATAGTGGACGCACATTACTTCATAACCATTGCTACCATTGCTAATTGTAATACAATCAGATCATTGTCATTTGGATCATTTAGGAATTATGAAAAGTCTGATTATTGGGTGAGACCATTTTGGACTGTTGTAATCAGCATTCCAAAATACTAGTTTATGTCAGTCAGCTTATCTTAAATATGGTTATCTCAAAACATACGGTAGGAATGTTTTAAAGACAAAAAAATCAGGGTCACAACCGTTTAGAGATCAATGAGAAATTGATTCAGAGTAACTTACAGTTGATTAAATGGCATTATGCTTATTTTGAAATATTGCAGCTTCTAATGAGCATTGTAAATTTATCCAAAATAGTAGTTACAACTAAAATGCACGGCTTTTCCTATTAAATTTAATAACTGCAACGCTTTCTAGGGCAAGCCCAAGATAAATTTTTGTTTTAAAATAATAATCATCAATTAAATTATAAATTAAAGGAAAAGTAAGAGTAAAGGTCAGAAGAGTTCTGAGGACTTAACATAATAACATAGTTGATGAGGTTGAAAAAAAGACACCAGTCCATCAAGTTCAAACTATGATTTTGTTACACACTGCATATGGCAGCAGCGTGTAATTGTGCCTCTATGCTTTAGCAGGGTACTCCGTTCCCCTGCAGAATTTCTCCTTGCTAGGGAACCTGCTTAATTAATCTGCAGCTGGGCCATGTGCAATCAGCAGCCAATGGGGATGTGGCTCTCCCTTTAAATTCCTCTCACCTGAATGTCTCTTTGCCGGTCATAGCTTCTAGCTTCAGTGTCTCGGTCCATCTGCCTGCTGTTTGTGATTCCTGTTATTTGCTATTTGTCTATTTGCCTTCCAGTCTCCCCCTGTGTCCTTTCTGCAGCCCAGCCTTCCCTCACCTGCCTGCCTTCTGTCCTCCCTCCTGGTAGTGTGTGTTTCTGTGTGAGTACCCTGTCTGTCAGTCTCAGGCTAGCCTGTCTGTTATTACCTTGTGTCTGTCGGTTCTCAGCCTTGCCTGACTTTCATCTCCAGTGTGTCTGTCTGTACTATCTCTCTGCATATCCCTGTTGCAGATCCTACCATTCACCTCCAGTGTGTTTGTCTGTGCAGTATATCTGCATCTATCTGGATTCCCTTTCTGCATTTATTCTGTGCCACCCACTTGTGTAAGTCTGGCCTTTCCCTGCTTCCTCTCTCCTATGAGTCTGGTTCTGGGGACTGTGACCTGTTGTTGGGACGCAGCCAATTCCAACCCCACCATCAGGGGCTCTGGGGAACACCACCCGATAACACAGACTCCATGCCCTTGAACCATTCTCGTAACAGATTTAATAACAAATATTTAAGACCTTGGACTATCTATTATGGGTGCAGGGTGTGCAATGCACATGGGCCCCTTAGAACAGGGGGCCCCGTGGCGCACACTATGCACCCAAAAAAAACAAAAAACACACACACACACATATATTTATATATATATATATATAAAACAAGAAATAAGGCACGCTCAGTTGTGGTATCTCAGTCCAACAGAAATATGTGCATAAGGATAAAGTCCAAATTGTCCCATCTTGAACACCTAGGTTGTAAATGGACAATAGCTGCTCTCCTTGTTCCAAGCCCTGTTCCAAGGAAGGCTTCAAAATAATTCTAAAACAAAAAAGAGAAAAGGGGGCGCCTCATAGTGCAGCAAGGTTTAATTCAACAGTAAAACTTTAAAACATACAGTGTTTAAGCGTACCGATAGCAATAGAATCAAAACAAAGCATTGCCCGATACTCCAGTGTCCTGGAGCTTCAGCTGATCGTGCCTTTCCAATGATAGACGGAGAGCCAATGAAGTGATGGTAATGCGAGTGAAGGTCCCGATCCTACGCGTTTCATTACTATATTATTATTATTATTATTATTATTATTATTATTATCGTTTATGGCTTAGTAAGGCAACATAAAGAAACCTAATATGCATAGTAAAAAACTAGATAAGCAGCAATTAGAGATCAGACATTCTTAGATAAAAAAAGGGTAATGAATATGCATCATCAGAACTAAAATTATGATATAAATTTACCATATGGAGATAAGGGTATTAAGTGTGGAGATCCAAAACCCTTCTCATTAAGAGAGTTTTTTCAAACGGTCTCCCCTACGTCTAATAAAGGTTAAAATTTCAATTGCTCGAAAGTCAAGCCCTCTACACTCCCAGAATGACACATCTTAAAGTGCCGTGAGACACTGTATGTCATATTCTGGTTAAGGATGTTTCTATAATGCTTGAGGGCCCTGACTTTCAGTGGCCGCTTGGTTTTCCCCACATATGACATTTTTATATTTGCATTGCAGTAGATACACCACATAGGTTGAATTACAGTTAGTGAAATGTCTAATTGTATACTAATTTGTACCAACAGAATTATAAAAACACTTGTCTCTACAGATAAAATCTTACATCCATTACAAACAATGGTTTACTGAATACTGGCTCAATAGAAGGTTCAAGAGGTAACAGACTAGGTGCTGGGAGAGATTTTAATGTTCTCGCTCTTCTGACTTGTACAGTAGGATTTACAGGAAGACTGGTGCTTGAACAGGATCTAATTTTAACACTGACGAGTGTTTTCTCACTATATTTTTAACTGCACCACCAAGTGCACCACCAAGATTATAGTGACTATTATTGGTCACTAGAGTGCAATCTAACTTATTTTCTGAAATGGGGGATTTCACAGCACTATTCTTATTCTTGTAAACCAAAAGAGAAAACCTATCAAGATTTTTTTTATTTCAAAAAGGCTTGTTCAGTTAGTGACTCTGGATAATTCCTGTATAAAAGTCTGGATTTGTAAATAACTGCTTGTTCTATAACTTATCCACAGTAGAGCAGTTCCTTCGGAGCTATCAACTGACGGCACTGACGGAATTAGACATAAGATTTTTTAGGGCCACCCTTTCTCTAAAAGTTAGATTGCCTCCAATTTTAGGCAAATGAAAATCTAGGTTATCAATATCTTTCTTGATGAGTTTAGTAAATAATTCAATGTAAGGGCCTTTGGATTCAAGGGGGAAAAAGTTACAGTATAAAACAGAGGTAAGTAACAGCGCTCACAGCTACCTATAATATTCAAGAGGGAAAAACTTGGACCTTGGTCTCAAACCAGACCCCCCCTGCACAATCGATGTCAACTGACAGCAGAGAAACCGGCTCTATCTGGGAATCTTTTTTAGTATCTAATTTTAAAAAGTGGTGTTTAAGAGTTGGATTACATAAATATTTCAGAATGTCAATAATTAATGCAAATTTATTGGGGGGACAAGCAGGCGCGAAAAAGAGTCCTTTTTTGAAGACACTCCATTCTACCTTTATCCGTTAAGCTAGTTTCTTTTTATGGGTGGTTTTTGAGCCTTGCTTACCCCTTCTAGTAATTTTTTTGTGGTTGACAATTGATAAAGGGGGAAAATCTATCAGTGATTGACCCAGATGGGAATTGGGTGCTGAGTGAGGGCCCGGGCCCAAAAAAGAAGAAGGAGAAGGATTAGATGCCGCCGATGTACTAGGAGTGGGAGATTTCGGATCAGCTACCCCAGAAGCCAATATTCTAAACCTATCATATAATGGAAGGGTATTTACTTTTTCCTGGGACTTAGTAGTATGATTTATACCAGAATTTTCCCAGTTACTTTCACCCACCCTTTATTTTTATTTTTAAGGTGGTTTTTCTATATTGGTCCCCTTAAAATTATCTATGATATTCTTTTTAGATATATCATTAGTCTTATTATTCTTGACCCCAAATTCATTTGGGTGCCCCTTATAATCATTTTTAGTTACAGAGGGTTTTTTGTAAGCCTTTTCTTTAATAATCACTTATATCGCGCTGAAATTTACCAAGTTTGGTTTTAACAGTAAATTCTTCAATCTTAGTTAGTTTTGTTTTTATATCTAACTAAGCTGAGTTAAAAATGTAATTATTCTCAAAATTGTCAAATTTTGCACTTAATTTTAAAATGTCTGTCTCAATATTTTGTAGTTCAATCTTTTTAGTTTAATTAAAAGACTAATAAGTTCCAAAGAGCAGCGATCTAAAATTTGATGCCAGGAAATTAAAGATTAGTCAGAGGTACCATTGTAGGCTGGTTCCTTAAGAAGCCTAAACCCTCTAGGAATTTTAGAGTTGCTGGTATAACTTTCTAGTAATTGGATGTCCCAGAAAGTCCATAGTGACATAACATGTAGGTTCGGGACCTTCCCCTGCATTACGATCACTCCAAAGGTGCGATCAGCTGGAGCTCCAGGATGCTGGAGTATTGGGTAGTGCTTCTCCATAGAGCTGTATCGTGTGACTTATGCCTATTTGAATCAACTTTGTTTTGATTCCAATGCTATCTGTACGCTTATGTTTTATTTATTTATTCTGGCTCCTTGTGATTTTGGGCCTGATCCAGACCTACGCCCGCCGTCGCTAGGGCGGCGGGCGTAAGCATAAGATCGGCTGAAAAGCCGATCTGCGCATGCGCCGGGCAAATGTTGCCCGGCGTCGGCGATCGGGCGTCCGTAGCAGCGCCATAGGGAAGGGACGGAAGTTAGGGAAGCCTTCAGCCGGCATAAAGAAGGGGTCATACGCCCGCACAGGGGGAGTGTCGGGGAAAATGAACGCTGATACGCTGTGGTTTAGTAAGCACAGCGCATCGGCGTAGGTCTGGATCAGGCCATTTGACAGTAACTTTTTGGCTCTAAGAGCCGGACTGCTTGGCCACCCCTGCCTTAGGAGATGGGGGGCCCATGTACAAATCCTGCACATGTGCCCCCTCACTTCTTAAAACGACCCTGATTTAAGAAGACAAAATGTATATTAAAAATAATATAAATGGACTTCCACATGCTGTGGACACATTTTTATTGAGCTCCTTCAGCTTAGATTTAAAATCCGGCATAACTCCCATCAACCTACACCAAAAGCTGACAGGCACTTCTATTAAAAACGGAGGATAATGTCAGGAATCTTCACCTCCGGCTCCCTTACCACCTATCTCCTCAGGAGCTCCTGTCCTGCCTAAAGGGCACAAATGCGCCGCCATTACAGAAGCAGCACTCTTACACTGACTGGCAGTATTTACAAACCTAACTAACTCTGATAGCGACTTGAATGATGGGCGCTCTGTTGCAGGGGCGGGTGTGCAGCAAGCCATACCTCAAGTGAACTGTGCTTCCTAATACCAGTGGGGACAAGTTAAAGGTGGAGGTACGCCCTTTCCTTTGTTTTGCTGGACACCTGATGATGGCCTACTGATCCCTGGACCATTAAGCTGATGCACATTGTCCCAACTGCTGCCAAGAGAATATCTTGATATATGTAATCTATGCCTAGTCTATTACAACACTACCTGGCTGGCTGCTATCAGTGTAGTCCATATCTGTATTTGTAAATTGAAGGTATTTTCAACTATTGGGTCCTTTCAAATATTTTGTACATTTTGGAATAAAAAGAACATTTACCCTATCATTTGGAGGAACAAATAGGAAACAACTCCAGGAGGATCCTCCTCAGGAGGATCACTAAAGATCCTAAAAGATCTAACTTGAGAACAAAATCATACACCAACCCCTGAGTCTTACCTGTTTAAACCTCAAAAACCTGCAAGTGCCAAATTTAAACCTTACGGGGAACAGGTTTTTTGTTATTTCTATATTACGCTAGGAGTGTGTCTCTTATTTTTCCTCCTCATTATTCTTTATGAACCTAATACATATGTGTAGAACAAGGGAGCCATACCGATTGGTCCACTATTTCTGTCATCTCCTTCGAGACTTTGCTGCACTTACCATTAAGAAGATATCGATTTCACTTCTGCTGTCACTCTTTTCAAGGCTTTATAGTGACGGTACTGTTTGCACTTATGAATGGTGTTTATTTATTATTTGGAAACACTTGAAAAGCTTTTCGAGACTTTGTTGATAAGCTACTGTTTATACTTATTGTCTTTGTTTAGTTATCTACAATTTAAATGCTTCAAAAGGTTTTGCACTTGTTGGATAATTTCTTCGAGATGAGAAGTAACATACACATCACAAAAAGGAACACTACAAATTCCATATTTATAACATTCTTTCTTTCTTTCTTTCTTTCTTTCTTTCTTTCTTTCTTTCTTTCTTTCTTTTCTACAGCTTTTTGATATTTCACTTGATAGATGTTATTTATGGCATACTGAGGGATCACCTTAAGCGCTATTAAAGTTGTGTATATATATATATTCTAAATTTCTGTATATACTTCTGTCAGAGGTCTATATCTAAAGAGGGGTAATAGGTATTACACCCCACACCATGACTTTGTAACTGCTTCAAGGTTGGCAGCACATGAAAGATTTATCATTAACATTCTTTCTTTCTTTCTTTCTTTCTTTCTTTCTTTCTTTCTTTCTTTCTTTCTTTCTTTCTTTCTACAGCTTTTTGATATTTCACTTGATAGATGTTATTTATAGCAAAGTGAGGGATCACCTTCAGCGCTATCCAAGTTGTGTATATATTTTCAAAATTTCTGTATATACTTCTCTGACAGAGGTCTATATCTAAAGAGGGGTAATAGGTATTACACCCCGCACCATGACTTTGTAACTGCTTTAAGGTTGACAGCACTATTGTTTTAGTTCAGTATTACCCGTTTCTCATACAAGGCTGTTGTAAAGGTAATGGATCTTCCAGGTCAAGATGTACAGACAGTTTCTCTGAACAATGTGAAATATAAAGAGACTCTTACAGATTAAGCTGGTATCCACAATGAAATCCCAGTGATCATCCATTCACTGGACCGGGCCAGTATATCAATGATCAGCATACAGAGATCCTCCTTAAATGTTAAGATAACTGAGATAACGGTTTAAATTAATTGTTACTCCAATATCAACATGGTATAGTCTCTCTCGTTGGTGGCCAAACCCAAGATAAAACATTAGCAAGATCCCCACATTGAATAAAAGAGAAAGAACAGATGCTAACTTTTCTCTAGATATATATATTATAAGCGACTGTAGAAAAAGATCTCTGGGTATATGAATACACTATCACCACAAATTCAGAGACACATCCATGAATGCTTTCTTGGTATGAGACAAGGTTTTTATTGGGAGATCCACCTCCCCAGCTTATAACTGCAGTGTTCTTCTCCTCCCTTGGGAATTAATGTTAACAGGACCTAGAGACCACCTACCTTTAAGGTTCTCTAATATGCTGTACTCAATTTTGAATTGACTACCATGTATACTGTTGATATATAATATAT